>CAEFZX010015047.1:0-122420 GCA_903066825.1 Alfaro cultratus
AAGAATTTGCAGGAGAAATGTTTAGATAAAATCCTAACCAAATGTGCAACCAGTCTGAGCAGTTTTGTTTTATTGCCAAGGAAGGGGAACTTCCTTGTTTCCCATATATATATATATATATATATATATATATATATATAAAATAAACCCCACGAAAACCATCACATTTCTGCCTGCTTTTCTCAGCATTGTTAAGGATTACAACCTGTGAAGGCATTTTCTAACCAAATTTTGTGGCTTCCACCAGACTTTTCTACCTGGTTTGAACATTAGCCAGCAAAAAAAATCTCTGTCTCCAAAAAAATTGAGAGTAGCAATGCTGTTTTCAGCCGGTGTTGCTGAAGAGAGAACTACCATAGTTTTTCTGTGTGCGGTGTGGATCCTCTGCAAAAAGAAACAGCACTTCAGAGACGGTTTAGTGCCTCATGGCTTCATTAGATGAAGGGATCTAATGAAAATCATGTGAGAGCAAGTGCTAGCAAGCGTTAAGTCCATAACCAAGTCTACCACATCTACTAGACATAGTATGGACATTCTGGCCTCAGAAGTTTTTGAAAGTCTTTTGACTCAGACGAGGAAAGCTAAAGTGATGTCTGGCTGGCGATGAATCCATCGATAATTCTGACATGAGCTTGATACTTTGAAAGAACATGCTACTGCTGCAATTAATAAAAAAAAAAAATTTTTTTAAAAAGACAAGAGCTCAAACATGTTTTGACTGACCAACAGTGGGAAAAGTGAACAGGCTTTCAGCTCGGCTGTTAGTTGCATGGATGAAATCCCTTCTGTGTCTTCTGTGTGCCTAGCAGTGAGTGAAAACACTACATTAACCTCAGTAATCTCTAATTAAATTTATCCAATCAACATCCAGCCTCCACACACAGGCTTTTTCGCAGGCTGGTCGAGTCCACTGAGCATCAGGACTTGCTTTTACATAATAATGTCCACTGGTTAAGTAAGGGAAATGCACGAGCTTACGGAGGAAACTTTTGTTTTTATCTTAGAATAAACGCAACAAAACCACTACATTTCTGTCTCAAATGCTAGATGATGTGCTTTTCAAGTGCAGTTGTGTGCTTCAGTCACACAAGTAATGTCAGATTTTTGTGTAAGTGGACAACTGTGTACAAAAAGTTTGTGACTTTGACATGCCCAAGGAGTTGCAAACCCAGGTATCAAATAGGTGAATGCAATGCAATCATGCGGAAGTTGCTGTCTGGTGGATGGGAAAATGCAAAGTTTACTTTTGAACAATTATTATGAAATTATAACAAAGACCCTCATGGAGTTGGTGTTGATTTGTTTATTTTAATGAAAAAAAAACAACCAAAACCACAACTAAAGCTTTCACCTCTCTCTGCACACAGTTCTGTTCTCTAAACACATGCAAACATATTTGAAAGATTTTTTGGTATTGTTTTTTACACCTTGTTCTACCTTTCATTGTCTACTAATCCAATTTCTTGTTGGATCACATAAGCAAAAATATCAGACCTATGTTTCCCATGTTACCTTATCTTATACGGTGTCATTTCCAAACTTGAAAGCTGGTTGAGCTATACAAACTGTTCTGCAAGCCTGGTCCTGGGTCAGAAGAATTTGCAGGAGAAATGTTTAGATAAAATCCTAACCAAATGTGCAACCAGTCTGAGCAGTTTTGTTTTATTGCCAAGGAAGGGGAACTTTATAGGCCCCTGTTTCGAGGCTGAACTTCTAAGAGCAGCTGTTGCCTGGCAGCAAATATTGTTTGGCATGAAAACCTGGTAAAGGCTTTTCTGCATAAGTTTACATCTTCTCTCTGTGCATCCATTTGTTCTCTCTGGCTTTGCCTTCATTCCACAAGCATGCATGTTGGGTCAACTGAACACAATAAGCTATAATTATGAGTGTATGCATATGTGTGTGTGTTTGTTTTTTTCATTTATGTCTCTGTGATACCCTCTGAGAGACCAGTGACCTGTCCGTATGCTGCCTGGATTTCTTTCCTGGGTAAAAAAAAAAGAGGAGAATGAAAGTTTAAAGCAGGTTCAAATACAACAGTTCTAGACAGGTTTCAAACAGGAACCAGTGTCCCTGTGGAACTGTAATGGCTCCTGTACAAAAGAGATAATACAAAGTAATTTTCTTATGATGATATGTTCTAGCACCGAAATAACTAATTGATTCCTTGGAACAATTAAATTTTTGCAACAATGAATTAAAAATGAAGGTGTTGTGCCTTTAGCTTCAGCTATATTGATACAGGATCACAGTCTTTATCTGCTAGATTGGAGGTCTGCGTCCTGCAACTTTGGAGATTCAAATGGCTCTTTGGCTCACTTAAGATATTAAACGATGAAATGTCGCCTTGTGTTTTTGTCTCATTCTTTTTTGTGTGGTGTCCCCATTTATTTATTTATTTATATTTACTTATTAACAGCATGCAGCATAAAACTTTTTGTTTTTCAAATCAAGTTGAGCATATGTGTATCGTGGAAATCTCAACACTCATACAACAGTGAAATAAGCAGAGATTAAACCTGAATGTTGGCCCTTGCTCAAGCACGCTTCAACATCAACACAGCAGAGTTGTCTTTACTTCTGACTCATTAAAGTCTTTGGTGTTCTCTTCCTAAAGAGCTAAGGATTCCACGAAGAAAATGTTTAGTAATATTTAAGGGATTTACAATCAAAACCAACCTGGCCCTTTATGAAAAAGTAATTGCCACCCTAAATCTAATTACTGGTTGTCCCAGCTCTGGTCACAACTGCTATGAGTTTCTTAACTGGCAGTAAATTTTTTACATTGCCATAGGGGATTTTTGACCTTCCTTTCTTCGCAAAATTGTTTTAATTAAGTCAGTTATATATTATTCACTTATTAAAAAATAATTTAAATAGTTTATTCTCTCTCTTAATGTTTTTCTTTTTTTGTGAAGGACCAAAGGGCACACTGACAGCTTAACTCAGTAAATCACATTATTTATTCCAATACACCTGCAAACAGATGCTCTAATGTTACAATTTTAATTTGTTAGTGCTATTTTAAAAAGCCAGCATTGGTTGTGAAGGCGTCAAGATCCTTATCAGTTGATCTCTCAACACTCTGAAAAACTGGCATTTAACACAACTTTTACCCCATTATTTATTAACAGAACCTGGCATTATTAAACGACAGACGGTGTTAAAGAACTTAGTCAGAAATAGAACTTATGAATTCAGTGCAAAATAACTAACTGTTGTTAGCACAGGTCTATTTTTGCATTGTATTAATACTTGACAGGTGAATTAAAAACTGCAAAAAGATAACAAATAGTGAGCATGTTTTGTTCTATAGGTAATCCAACACTTAAAAATAGTTAAAATAAGGCATTTTTACAGTTTTTATGTCTCAGATTTCACACATCAAAAACTAAACTGAACTGTAGAAAACATGACACTAACACTGTTTTGCTTGACCTCTATTCCCCATGAGACTGCCTCTACTTGCAGACAAAAGCATATTCTTTCCTTTGGTCTACCAGCAATCTGATGCCAAGTTAACACCAGATTGACACAAAGAACTAATCACTAGCACTAAAGGACTGCTGGAGCTTCTTAAGAGTAGCTTTACAGACAAAACAGAAAATAAATTTACCACCATCTCTGTCACAACAAATAGTGGTGGAGCACATGTGAACGATATACCTGTCTGATGTTTCTGTGTATGACCAAGGTGCCAAATCCCCTGGCTAACATGGACACTAAAGCTATAAGTGGCTGCACAAAGTGAAGGTTCATCTATTAAGTTGACTTCAGATGAATACATGAACTAAAACTGGAGTATGGACCACTTGTATCACTCGCACAAGATCCCACCCCCATCTTCCTGCTGGAAGGCAAACAGCTGCTGGCTGAGATGATCGCTATTGGTTTTCGCTGCTAGCGTAAAATGTCAATGTAAAAATCTTAAATGTATGCCTGCTAAAAGAAAAATGGACGCACTACTTTGCCACTAATTGTCAACAGTAGGACAACTAGACAAGGTAAGAAAACAGTTTTAATTAAGACAAAATAGCGAGTGAGAGGGAAGTAGTTCAGTTATGCTTGCTGAACTTTGATAATTAACTTGTACATGTGATATGGAATTTGGTGTGTTTCTGTTCAGTTACAAAATAGAAAAAGGCGACCCACCAACTCTGACAGACCATTAGTAGAGCAGGTGTTTGCATTAGCTAATTAGCTACCACCGCTGCTAATGCTAATCTACCACATATCACTTATTAATAATTACAAGACTAACATCGATCTTAAAACATAATCCTGTAACGACCTGAATGTTCTGTTCTTTGTGTGGGAAATGTTTGAGTGGTTTTTTTTGTGTGTGTTGAATCCAGATAGATATAGAGACGTTATTGTCAGTTGTTAGAGTCTGCGTGTAAAGTAGCTGACATAGTGAGCGAGAAAAAAGAATAATACAATGGTTTTGAGCTTCAACAGTTTTTGTATGTTTCCCCCCTTTGCTGTGGCACATTTAACTAAATTAGTATCTCTGTAACGTGCGGTGAGGAGCAATACTGGTGAGACACTGACTTAATCATAATCAGATATACAAATGTAGACCAGCTGCATGTTATTGTTTACGTAAGGAAATTTCGCGCATGCGGACAACTGGAGGGCAAAAAGACTATTACTTTACATGCAATCCGTAGCCGCGCTGCCGCGGTAGACTAATTCCGTTAACTCAATGTAATTATTAAGTTCGTGCTATGCTCCACACAGCAAAGGAAAAAAACTGTTGAAGTGCAACTCAAAACCACATCTTTCTCGCTCTCTGCATTGGACAGGCTATACACAGACTCGTTGCCACAGCAACTGACAACGCCCCTAAAAAGCATTGATATTTTCCACACAAAGAGCAGAACATTCAGTCTGTTGCAGTAGTATGGTTTTAGGCTTAATGTTTATTTTGCGATTATTAATAAGTGATTGCTGTGGTACGAGGAGAAAACAATAAATATAGCGCTGCACTTGACTGTATGGCTAGCTCGCTGTTACTGTCTCTTACTCTGCAGTTGTGGAATCACAATGTCTGGGATCATGAGCGCCCCCTGCCATGAGGCAAGAGAACTGCTTGTCTCACCTCGAATCTGTTCTCTGCCGTTTATGATCGCTCCTCACCACAGGAAACATGTTACACACAATTGGTGACAAAAAGCATTGTATATTATATGCATAAGCTAAATTATGGAAAATCAGTTCATACATTAAATGTTTTTTAACATTTAATAACCGACGTCCAGATGGGAGGAACATTCTCTCTTTGCATACAAAAGGTAGAATAGTTTCTTTGCCCTCCAGCATTGTGCGCATGCGCAGAATTTTCGGACGTAAACAATAACCTGGAAGAGGTCCATAGACATTTGCTTAGAAGTGTCTGTGAGCCAATTGAATATGATTTCAGATCTTTGTGTAAATTTTGTCCAGGTTAACTTAAAAGTGAACTGTTATGTTATTTTTACAGGTAATTTTTGTACACTACAGGAAAGTATTGTGACAGATGCACAAATATGACAGTTTGGGTTGATGTAGATATCCCAAGTTCATGCTGTTGTTATGGCAGTATTTACCACTATTGAATTTTCTAAAAGTCTTGATGCGATTACTCGATTAATTGTCAGAATAATTAATAGATTACTTGATTAGTAAAATAATTGTTTACAACAATCCCCTTTCAGTTTGAACTTTTTAAAAAAAGAAAGAGAGCAGGAGAGACATTTTCTTGTTGCAACAATGGAATAAGCAAATGCAAATGGGAATTGTAATCTTTACTGTAATGTGATCATCAGAAGTACTCTGAACAGGTGTAGGTTTTCACTTATATTTCAAAGCTGTTTGAATGCGAACCATAGCGATATACTCCTGACTGTATTCAGAAAAGAGGGGGAAATGCATGGAGAGGAAAAAAAACAGATCAATTTCTCGATTTCCGTGCAGAGGGCAACAGTGCAACATAATTTGGGAATTCCAGGCCCCAGGGTGCCTTTACACTCTATTTCTTCTAACTGCTTATCAGTTCAAAAGTATGCTTTTCAGTTTTTAGCAATTTTACCTTCCCTTACCACTGTCGTATCTGCCCAACAGGCTTCCCCCTCCACTTTATTTTCTTCTCTCTTTTGCCAGCACTGAACTTTCTAAGCATGTTTCAAACTGTGAGCACAAAATCTGATGAATGGATGGAGCTTCCTTTTGGGAACAATGCAAAAAAAAAGTAAAGCGAACAAGTGATGACCAAAGAGCTGTTATCATGAAGGAACTGCATAACGGGGGGGGGATGGGGAAATGATGGGTGGAATTAGTGTGGGGGAAGGCCACAGTATTAGGACAATCAGCACAATAATCCCTTCTGTTCCAGTCTGGCCCGGCGGAGGATTTTCAAATCAATTTCATTTTCGCTCAGAGGCTACAGTGGTGGGACTGTGAGTTGGGTCATTGTGATGTTGTTCCAGTTTAGGCTCAGGCCAGAGCAGACGTGAGGGCTGGCAGGGTGAGCTTTGAGGGTGGAAGGATGTGAAAGCTGGCAGATTGGTCTTTTTCTTCTCCGTTTCTCCAAAGTTTTACTGGTCTGTTACAATGGCTCTGAGACATTCAAAGGTTTTCATGTTGGTCAGTTGGATCTGTTTGATGGCCTGCAGAGACAAAGCATAGCCTATTCACATAACGTTTGGAGGCTCTCTTTTAAACCTCGTAGACCAGTACAGTTCAGCAGGACTGACTGGGACTCCATCAAAGACTCCCAGCCAGTTATGCTTTCAGACTTCAGTTTGATGTTTGCTGGTTCATCCGCAGTAAACACACCATGACTCTCCAAGGTCTTTATTATTTGCTTTCAACATGTTTTTGTGAATAACTCAACAGGGAATTCAGAGCTGAACTTGTTTTTTCTTCTTTTTGATACAACTGAATATTAAAGGAGAGCTTCTCCCTAAAAGCAATTCCACTCCATTTCCCTCTTTACCTAGGGTTTTGTTGGTAAAGCCAGACCGTCTCTAAGTGCATATTTAAGATACTCAGAAGTTTCTCGTTGCCTTTGGCAACATATAGAGGGCAGCCAGAGTGGGCTGCAGGACTATTCTTTCTTTCTCAGAGATCCTAAGTATGTCAGACAGCTACCACACTGCAGCATGTGTGGTATTTAAAAAAAAGACTGGAACTAGAATGATTTGTGTAACACACATTTTATATCTATATACTGTCAGGAAGTTAGGATTATAGTTTCCACTTTGATAGATGATTATCTCCTCTTTTCACTTAGGCGTTGTCACTTTAATTGCATTTACAACTTTAAGAGGTTCAACATCATTAATTATGTCATAATGATTAATTTCTCAAAGTGATACCGACGCTGAAGCAAAAGCTCACTGCCAGTTTACTGTAATTTAGCCGTCAAATAAACCTTGAAAGAAGAAAAGAAGTCTTTAAAGTGAAATGTAAATGTTTCAGATGCTAGATCAGTCAGGGTGAGAGGAAATTAAAGCTGAAACGTGTTTCTTTGAGCTGTGATAACTGGTGTCCCCGCGGCTGTAAATCCAGATGGCTTTAAAACAGATTAGTGGATTGCAGTAAGTATCACCCCTGGCAGAGAGTACTCTGCGTCCACGCCCCCACTTCCCACAAAATCAGCAAATACCTCTGCGTACAAACCCGATGACATGTCCTGAACTCACATCACCAAACCATAATTTCCATATAAATTACACATCTGAAAGCACACCACGAAAAAGAAGGTGTTAATTGTGTTAAATATATAAAATTATTGAACTATCAGGTTAAGCAACACAAGGCAATAGTTTTGGGTTGATGATTTCTCTGATAAGTTACGTTGGTTTGTCAAAGTTTTATCTTTAGTGACTCCAGAATTACTGTCCTCGATAAAAATAGTTATTGTGATATAAATCACTGACATTTCATGATTTAGGTGCAGGGATATGGATTTATGATTCACATTTTAGTCATGTTTTTTTCCTAATTCATAGATAAAACGGCATTTACAGTGAGAAATGTCATGTGCAAGTCTTTCTGGTGTTTCCATTCAGAGTATCCGCTTGTTGTGGTTTTGACAATAACCCAATTTATATATACAACCAAATGCTTGTGAAGATCTTTGGCTATGAGCACTAGTGTTACTCAACATTAATGTTGTCCAACACTGATAATGATGGTATATTTAAAAATGCTTCCCTGTTATCTAAACAATGAAGCAAATAGCCATTTTTTTTAGAACATCAAGAGCAGTCACAACTTTTAAGTATATACTGCAAAATAATTATCAGACCGACTTTTTGCTTCTCAGTCTTAGACACAACATAATGCATTACTCTGAGTGGAGTATGGTGTTAGGGTTAAGGGGTTCTTTTACTTTAATTCTTTAAATAAAATCTGCATACATGTCAGTAACTACTCCTGGCTACCACGACTGTGGGTTCAGTTTGGCAGACTAACTTTGGCAGTCAGAAATGTAAATATCCTATGTGAATAATATATTGTATGTATTTTATATAACTTTTCCTTTAGACTTTTTTCGATTAGTTAAGATTAGATTCAGGCATTCATCCTGTGATGTCCTACACATTGCTGTGCCAATTCCAGAAGGCTTTACAACAGAGCAGTGGGTCTTAGAGCTGAAAAGCTTTTTGCACATACTGTACTTGTTGTTGTGGCTTTTTACTCTGTGCCTGTAGTTGTACCCTTTTTGCTATCTGATATTATGTAAAGAGACTCATAAAATTAATTCCATACTCCATTAAAGGAAATATAAGATAATTTAATAACTGGCCTTATTGAATATTTTTCCATCTGCCATGAGAGCTAGCATGATTTATTTTGAGTTACATATTCATATTCTGCACTAGCACTTACATTAATGAATTTTACTTGTCACCTCTGGCAGCACAGTATGGATTTCTTTCAGAGAGCAACTTTCAATGGCAACACGCTCTGAATTTCATTATTCTACTTTAATTCTAATCAGCACAATATCAGAAGGCCACAGTGGTAAAGGTAAGCAAGATTAAAGTTTTTTGTCTCCTCTTGTGCAACTAGCATTTGTGGAAGTGTTAATAACTTCTTAGCCTGCTTGTTCCAAGTTTTTATATGATTTCTCAATATCTTAGTTGTAAAAATCTAAATTGTGGTATCTTTAGACTTTGGTCTTAATTACTTTAGTTATTAACCCCATTCAGTTGAATCATGTCCATACATACTGTAAGCTAGTGATGCTGTTGACTCTTTTTGTCAGCTTCCACATGTGAACATACAGAGTCAGATTCTGCAATTCTTTAAGGGTTGGAATGGCATATTACTGGACAATGTTCAATACTTAGAATGCATTAGTGAAAGCATTGTGTGGTAACCACACTTAAAAAGGTTGTCTAGCTCTCTGTTAAAGGGGATTCACTCACCACTGTATGCCTGAGTGCACTTAAATTAAAAAGTAGATAAAGTGGAGGTGTCACTTAAAAAAAGTCATAGCATAGTTTTAACTCTAACTTCTACTGATTTAAAACATGTGTGCTTAAACTGTGCCGTTTGTGTAAAGTATATATTGTAGATATACAATATATGGAGGAAATCTTTCCTCTATGTTTTATAATTTGAATATTATGTAAAAGTGCAATATTTCATGCCAGTCATCTCAGAAAGTGTGACAGTCATTTTATAGAGATTCTTTACAGAATGAACCCGTTGTAATTTTTGTTTTCATAATGTAAAGCACTTCGAATTGTCTTGTAAAATGTGCTATTCAAATAGATTATACTTGCTAAACTTGCCCTTAAAATCAACAATGTAAATTAGAAAACCTCCTACATGTGCTGCTAAAACCGGATTCCAGCTGAGACAAAGGGATTCAGACTGCCATGTGGTGTTTGGCACTAAGGTCCTACAGATTGTGGAGTGGTTTTCTAAAGGATAAAGTTTGTGCTTGTTGAAAGTTCTAATCTGGAAAATAAACTTAAAGAGCACATTGCCTGAAATTCTACTTGAAACTACAGCTATGTTACAAACTTTAACCACTGCAGCTACTTCTGAAGACCTATGATCGCTGGAGCAAGAAGCTGTTTATTTGCAATTGGCATTGAATCGCATTACAATCGCTCACCAGTCAGTACTGGGCAGCCTCTAGAAATTAAGATGCTGCTGAACTATTTGAGAGCACAAAAAGCAAAATAATAAAGTAAAATGTGATTGTCTTGTTTTTGTAATAGAAGTTAGTCTGGTCTCCGTTCACAACAGTTAGCCAATCTCAAAGGTTTTAGTCACATGTCTGGTCCAGCTCTCAGATTTCCAATTTGGTATGCAGCTTGGGGAAATGCCTCAAACCTATTACATATTCTTTGAGGAATATGGAAATTAAAGGGTTTTTTGTTTGTTTTTGTTTGCTGGACTCACTGTTCCTATTGCTTGGAGGGGTTTTCTACTTTGGAGACTTGTATTGATGTAGGGAGGTTTTATGTGGCTAGCAGATTTTTACATCGTAGATATATGTGAAAATAACATGTGCTCTACATTTACAGATTTTTTTATTTTTTGGTAATAGCCTCGCAGACTTTCATCTAAAAACAACTTGTTGTCGTTGTGCAAGTCAAAAGAGCAGTGGAGCAACTTTGATGTTACTGTATAGAAATGTTTTACTTCCTGCCTTTTAGGTGTGAAGAGTGAAAACCAATATAGTTTGTTCTAAATATGCTGTTTTTGAAGCAACCAAGACAGTTCAGTTTTCTGAGATACATATTTTGTAAGAAGTTTACTAGAGATGAAGAGACATTCAGCTGTAGAAACATGTAAATGAATAATATTCAGTTCACAACAATGAAACATCTTTTTAAAGTGTGAAAGAGTTTTCTTTTTTAATAAATAAGGGTAAAGGCTCCATAATTTAGTCTGTATTTTAAAATGTCCCACTTGACAATGTCTGTGTTATTGTAGCCCTCAGAGTTTGTCAAAGCTTTAATAAGATGTTTGGAGCATGCAAATCCCACAGTGCAGTAGCTTCACTGAGATGTTTTACATAAGGTGGCTTAAGATGGGGTCATTAGCTTGGAGACTGCATTAGTCATGTTGTGTTGGGACTGAATAGGTGAAGATTTGGCATGGTGAGTAAAACCTGAAATTGAGTTGTACATTCTGATATAACCATGTAAGAGAAATGGGACTGATGATGGATAGATCTACGTTTTGCAAATAGAAACAAAATCAGGGGCCATCACAGCTGAGGCAGTGGAGTCAGAGAATATGTAAAAATATTCATAGTTTTTCTACATCACCAAAGCTGTGAATCTTTTGTAGGACATTTTCCTGTCTTAACTTCTTTGATGTGTGATGTATGCATTACCCTTCTGAGCTTTGCTGTCTTGATAGTCAGCATTTTCAAAGGTGGCATTGAAACAAAGCATCTCAAAAGAAGTTCCTAAAGTTTTACTAAAATTTGATTAATAATCTGTCTTAAATCAGATGTTTTGTAATTCTCCTTGTAGAATCATCATGTCTTTACTCTTCTCAAATTAAAGCAGCCTCTAATATCTAGGTCCCAGGTCCCTCTTGAAAATGAGATCCAGATCTCAATGGGGTTTACCTGGTTAAATAAATAAATAAATAAATAAATACAGAATGAACCCGTTGCAATTTTTGTAAAAAAAAAAAAAATAAAAAAAAATTGCCATTACCCTGGGTGAACATCCAAGAAATGGTTGAGGTTTTCTGATAATCTGCTTTGAAAATTTTACATTCTTTATGATATTTTCACCCATAACAATGAAGTGCTTCTGCTTTTTAAGATCTATGTGCTTTTCCATAAATTACTTTTATATCTTTCTGCTCTAATTAAAATTTTAATTAGCAAAGAGAGTCTTTGTGTTTCAATACTAAGCTGTTTACTGAGTGTTCCAAGCGTAGAACACATAAAAGGCAGCTGGGTTGTCTTTCTTCTTTCATTGCTCAAGGCTTATAGCGGGAGTTAGGAGCTGTTGCACCACATTCCTGTCATTTTGTAAACACAACTTGATATGGAATGAATCTTGAAACATTTGACTGTCCATGATGATGTATGACTCTGCTATTCCTCTCTCTCTTTTTTTTACCTTTGTTGAGATTGTCTCCCAATCTGTTGAGAGATGTAGAAGTTATCTTGTAGGTCATAGCTCAAGTAAAAAGATGTTTTTTTTGTTTGTTTTTTTCAAAATTGTGATACATCTTTGATTAGCTCAAAATCTAATGTACATTTGAAGTTGTCAAAACTGAACTGAATCTGAAAACAGAAACAGGTTATGACTAGTAAAACTTGCACTCTATTTGTAAAAACCAAAATATTTTTGATGGTTATGTTAAATTTTGCATAGGCCTACATAATTTAAATTGAACAAATCATAGTTTTTTTTGTACATGATCTGATTTTAGTACAGGTGAGTTTTGGCCAAATGAAGTAGTTTAGTTCGCAATCTAGAGTTAATCAATCACAGCTCAGATTCCTTAAAAAGATTGAAATGACTAGTTGGTTGAGATGTTTTCATAAAAGCAGCTTATTCTCCTAAATACTCACCCCTATGAGAATGTTTGCGTAGTTTGTGCTCTGCATTATGACACTTGGCAGGCAGGTTGTTGTCACTGTGTGTAGCTGTGTAGAATCTCAAGTTATATGGGATGGATTCTGTTGCAGTGGAAGCGTTTACCCTTTTCTGTCTCTAAATAAGACAGATCATGCAATCATTGCGAACAGAAATGTATAAAAGGATTTACTTTTTGTGAATATGGTGAGACGATGTCAGATAAGGACAATTCCAATAAATTTCACAGATCTGCAAATGTTTTTTTGTTTTTTTCCCCCTTGACAGACATTTGGAACATTGTCATGTTCAGAGACATTGTTGGCAGCGTTCTTGTAACACTGCTTATTGCCTCTACAGTGTTTTCATACCATTTTGCAAATGGTTTCATCTCTTGTTCTGCTTTTATTCAATAATAGAGTGGAGCTCTCTTATTTTACAGCTGTCCACTCAACTATTTGAACATTTTTATCATTATAAAATTGTTACGTTCTACTCTTATGTAGTAAAATTACACACACAAATTCTAGTTCTATGAAAGGTCAATTGTTATATCCATATAGCAGTATCTTAAAGCTATTTATGGCCATATGATATCAATATGACTTTTATGCAGAGTCATAACACTTACACAGATGAAGCATACAACAGTTTAGTCAAATTAAATGACCAGTGGTACACAAAATCAATGGCATATATTTTAAATTGAAACTGAATTCAGCCTAGATGGTTTTAGTAAAATATCCCAGCAAAGTGGTCATCAGATGGTTCTATTTATTTGTCAAAAACTCATTTGTAGGGCTGTTGTAAAAGAATATTTTAGTAATCGAGTACTCTATAGAGTATTTTTACCATTATCCGAGGAATTCTGTCTGTCTGTCTGTGCCATTCCTACTATTCGCTCCAAAACTGTGACGATGCAATTCCGACACCAGAAAACCTGTCGTAGTCCACCCATCGCACCTCAATGTTCAACAATCCATATTTGTCCCCCAAACCCTGGCAAACCGCCGCGCAATTCAACACCATGCTGCTAGCACATAGCAACAACTCATAGGCGCAAGTAAGAGCTCTGCCCCCCAAAAATAATGATCCGGCCGGAACACTGTGTGCTACGTAACAAAACATAATTTAACGAAGCTTTGAGGCAGATAAATTTTCCTCAAGGAATTTTAGTAATTGAGGTACTCGACTCGTTTCAGCCCTACTCATTTGTCAAAAGAATCAAAGCCCTCAACACCTGATCCATCACCATAACAGTAGCTTCCTTACTGGAATTGTTGCATCATGTTCCCTTGGACTTTAATTATTCTTTCAGTTGTTCTTTGACATTTTATAGCAAGCATCTCCAATGTTAACCAAGTAAAACCAAATGAAACCTGTTTTAAACCATTAACTATGCCCCTTTTGAGCATACTAATAAGATTGAAACACTGTCAGTTTTGAATAGAGAAACAGATGATGTAGTTTTGTCACACTGCCTTTATTGGCCTGCAACTCCATTAATTAGTGATGAAAAACCTCAGGCAAAAGAGAAGAGAGCAAAGACTCTGGGCTTTCAGGCAGTGTTTACAAGACCTTTGTGATTTATTATATGTGAGATAAGAATGATAATATCTGAAAAGTTTGATTCTGCAAAAACTAGCATGAGAACCCCAAGAACTTAAAAAAACTAGTTTTTTAGGCAGGTTAAACCGCAACACCCAAGAGATTTAGAGGAGTTATGTTGTCATCTCCAATTCAACTGTCAGTTAAAATTCTTGGAGAAGAACATTGGAAACAGATGATATTTCCTTGACACAATTTGCAGCCTTATCACAACTTGATGGAGTTTGATAGATCTGGCATTTTGAAAATGTGTGACTCTGGGTGGATGGAAAGCTCTTCTAAAGTACAGATGTTGCAGAGGCCCATGCTCCATTCAGTAGGCTTGTGAAGATAAGTATGAGATGTAAGCAGTAGATGAAGTGTACAAAAATATGACTATTAACTCTCTTGATTCACTCTTTTAACTCAATCAGATGCACTGTCAACTGTCCGAATTATGATGCCACGACTTATGCTCTCTGGTGCCCATTCTGGATACGGTTCCTTCCAAACAAAATCCTTTACACCATGATTTACTAGTCTGCCTGTGTCCTACATTACAGGACAGTCTGTAATGTAGGACTTCACTTAGTGATCAACTCTTTTTATTACGAAACATATTGCCCTATTTTACCGTGTTAAAATATGCAAAATGAAGGACAAAGAAAGTTGCTTGTAATGAGATACTAACAGTTCTGGCCTAGGCTAGATGATACTGCAAATAATATGCTTGAGTAGGAGGGCTAATGCAGATGCTTGTAAATTATGCTAATTAAGAATATTTACATTTTTATTACAGCAATGAACTTTTCCAATTATTATTAGCAGGAGGCTGCTGTCACTGATGTCATTTATAATTAAATATGCAGTATTAGCTGTTTTTATTTTTTGTCATTTTTCTCCTGAAAGTCAGGAATAAGACATTTTCAGTGTCCATAAATTTGTAAATGCCTGATCTACTTTAGATGTCAACATACATGTTGCAAAATTAATGTTACTCTGCTTACTCAGGCTGTTCAGACTTTATTATTTATTGCACGTGACATGTTATTTTCTTAATGTTACACATCAAAAGATGCTGAAGTTTTGCACATATTTTTACACATGACATTATAAAGGGGGGGAAATGCTACAAAACGTCCATTAAGGAATAAAATATAATTTAATTTTTTTCAAAGGATATTTATAAGTTACTGAGGCAACAGAGAAACTGCAATGAAATAAATAAAGCAGTCAGTAATTTCAAGGTTTATACTTATTAAAAAAATAAATCCAGTTACTCATTCCTTAAAATGTGAAAGTGATAAAATGGCTCCACATTCAACTATACTCCTACAATGCTTCTCAGATTTGTGTTTCAACTTGATACCATGGTAAAATTTAAGAAAAAGAATTTGAACTTTCTTCTCAAAGCTAGCATAAAACAAATCTCTGAGCAATCTGCTTTATATTGGTGAAGTATATTGATCACGAGACTCAGAACTGTTTAAAAATGTTGTGAGATCTCCAGCTTATTGTCTTGCGTTATCCGTTGAATGTAGAACTCCCTAATCCAGCATACGGAGCAAAGTGAGAAGGTGATATATGTTTTTATTTGCTGCGAGGAGAGATGGAGCGAGAGATCACAGGATACAAGAAACAAGACGCACTATCACAGCTGAGACAAAAGAGACAGAACCTGAGGGACGTGTTTCAGAGCGCAGGGCTGCTGCTTTTCATCACACGTAGAGGGAGTGTTGTGTGCTCAAATGATCTGTCTGATCTCTGTAAGAGTACGGAGAATGGAGGATTATTCAGGACATTTGGTTCACAAGGTTGAATCTGCAAATGTGAGATTTAATTTGGGGTTTCATTTTTGAATTTTGCGTACATGCAGTTCCACGAGCATTCAACTTTTAAAATCTTTCTATTGCTTCACAGGCATGCTTTTGAAAAAAAAAAAAGAAATTGCAGTCATTAGAAAATATTTTTCGAATAATGAGTGTTGTCTGAAACATAGAGGTATAAATACAAATAAAGTACACTGTGAATGTTCCTGCAGTTGCTCAATGTTGTCCAACATTAGCTCATTTTACAGCAGCTTGATAACCCCCTCTTGCATGCAGCTTCTTTCTCGCCCCTGGGCATTATTGATGCACACACTTTCTTTAGAATCTGAGATTCTCAGATCATTTTATTCAGCCAAAATCAAGAGTTAGATATTTTGGCGAGGCTCTTCGTTTGCTCAGAGATGCAATTCTTATATTCACATACATGCCACAGAAACATTAAGCTGTGTTAAGGTGCTCCTTTGCTCTAAAAATGTCAGCAGGTATTAAATTATTAGAGCAAGTTCCCAATGTTCATCAGTGAACCTGTTGGTGATGCACTAATTTTTTTTCTACTAAAGAACCATTTTGAAAGTACTTGGATCTTTTACAAGTTTTTGAGCATACTAAAACTGTCACTGGGATTTCTTTTAACCATAATGTTTTAAGTTCAAGAGGTATGTGTTTACTTGTTGAAAGTAGATGGTTGATACTCGCATTTTACTTGGAGTTAAGCTCACAGCAAAGCAATCATGTGTTGTTTTTTTTGTTGTTTTTCTCTTAAGTTCATAGATGGTACAATTAGTACCACAACTGTCAATATATATTTTTTTATTTTATTTTTTTTACCACAAATGTATTCAGATACAGTGTGTTTATTCTATTGCAGTAAAGGATGAATCAATGTTGAGTCTTTTTGAAACTCTGCTCATATACCGCACCTTTACGTTATGTGTAATGGGTGCTTAATATCGCATTAGGGTTGTAGTGAAGTGCATGTGTATGATACGGGTAGTAACCCAAAACTACCAGAGAAACTCCTATTACTTATGGGACAGAGTTGACTAGTGGAGATGGGCTTATTTGGAGCAACAGCATAGTTTGATGCCAGCATCTTCCAGGTGTCTTTTGTTTAGTTGTTGGAGAAAAAATGGAGCACCCCTACCAGCCACTCACATATGAAAGAGGGCTCTTTCAAATACATAATGTATATACTTAACCTTCCACCTCATTTACTGAGCACAAAGGAACACATTGCCAGTTTCCTCTATGACACACAAGCTGACGCTTGAAAAGAAATCTGTTTCATGATTTAGCAAAGAGGGAGCGATGAGAGATGCAGAGAGGCAAAGAGAATAAGAAAAGAAAGAGTCTGATCAGTGAGTAGGAGGAACTGTAAGTCTGCTTCAGGCGATGGATTTTTACCATGTGGAAGCCACCATTTGTGCTCTTTTTTTGCACTACAGTGTAATGTTCTGTCAGATGTCACCCTATAAACGCTGCGGTTGCATTTCTCCGGCATGCTAACCTCTCCACTCTCACTAACGACCTCCCGAAAAGCAAAAACACTATTTCCATTTCATGTTTCTTTTTTTAAAAATGCAAAAAACTTAAACATTTTCAGCACCTGTTGATAATTTAAAGTTCTCCATTGAAACATGCTTTTTTGCTACGAGTATGTGCTATATTTGTAAAAAAGGATCCTTTTTATCACTCCTGTCCTCCTCCAAGCAATACATTTCTTTCATGTCTGTTTTACATCCTTTCCTCGTGTCTCTCTGCTCCTCTGCTTCCTCCAGAGAAAGCCAGCTTCTGTTCCTATTTCACTGTTTCAAACTCTCAACGTCAACATTCAAGGCTCGGAGAGGAGTCGTCTGCCTCGGTGCTAATGACCGATTTTGTCTTGCACCTGTGTGTTTATGGACTCTGTTTTAGTGTGCCTTAACCTCGCTTCTAATCCTTCACCTGACATTTAATCCCTCCACGCAGGAAAGCCAGGATTTGCAGAGAATACCGTAATTATGTTTTGTCATAATGAAAATGCAGTTGCAGTATTTCTCTCTTCGTAGTCTCGCACTGTTTGTTGATTGGACCTTAATATACTTATTTTTACCAAATAAAATGATTAAACCATGAAGACTTTATTTTATTTGCAGGAATAAGCCTGAACCCATTTCACATGCAACACATACTGTTACGCAAGTGTTTCTGGCATCATGTCTCATGTTGGTCTTAAAAAAGAGCCCTAATATGACGGCATGCTTTTTCTGAACATTTCTCATCTGTGCTTTGAGTTCCAGCGCTGTAAGGTTGTGAACAAAACCTTTTGCATTCTTTAGTGCAAGATCAGTGTCTGTCTGGAGGCCAAGCTTACTGCCAAAATGCACTGGCCTCTATCACAGTCCCTCTAATCTTATTAATTGCTCTTCCTGAACTGCATTTAATGCAATGTGTTTGGGTGCTGATATTTTATTTGTCACAAGAATTTAGATTTTTTACTGTTATCCATATTGGTTTTAAAGAAAGGGTCTTCTATTATTAATAACAACAAAGGTTTATCTCTCTGCCTTTAAGTCTTTTTAGCAAGTACTGGAGCACAAGACAATGTATTTGCAAAATTTCCTGATTATTTTTGAGATTTTAAAATGTGCCTTTTTCCTCTCTTATTTATAGTGTCAAAGGGGGGTTTATCGGGCAAACAAAATTACTGGCAACTTGCTCCCGTGTTTTTATTGTGTTTAGTGCAAATGGCATTAATGTTAGAATGGCGAAGAAAGTGAAAATTATAAAGTTCTTGAGATTCATTTATCATGGTGTGCCAAATGCTTGAAGAGTTGAAAAACAAAGTAGGGCTCTTGTTAAATAATTTCATCTTATAATTATGTGCCCACTAAGTCCAATTCTTAAGGCATCATCATTAACCCTGCTGCAGACTCAGAATGACTCAGGAGGAAGGCTGCAGCTGTCTCAGACTGCATGCGATTCCCAAAACTTCTCAAAAAAATCCCTCATAAAAGCATGGGGTCAGTGCGACCCCACTGGAACATGGGGTCTATGTGATCCCATCTGTTAAAACTGCAAAAGGGTTAAGTATGGGGGGGGAATCAACTGATAATCATTCATGTTGATTATCAGTTCAACCAGATAAGATATGGTTGCACTTTTGAAATTTCCTATTTCTGTCTTGGTGGAGCTCAGACATTGGAGTTCCTCATTCATAATCTACCTTAGACAAGATAAGACAAATGTCTGTTTTACACGGCAGGCTGAATACGCACGTAGGGACTTTTTATGTAATCTTTTCATTTGTTTGTCCTTGTGGAGTTAAGTCTTAACAGTCAATACAGTGAAAGTTTGAAAGATGACCTTTAACATCACCAGATGTTATAAATTCTTTGTCTTAATCGGACTCACTTTTATGCGACTATAGCTACTACATCCTTATTTTTTCTTCCTTTCTTCCTTATTTTTGAAGAATGGTGCCTTATTCCTTTAGTAGATCCAGAGAGGCTTGTAGAATCGGTTACATTGAGGGCAAATACTGCTCTGGGGAGATGTGGTGGCCTAAAATGTTCTTGAGACTTTTATTTCAATGATTTGTCACTCATCTGTGTTTGTTCTAAAATGTCCCCTGTGGTGTGCATCGGAGAATGACAAATGAAAAGGCTGCATACTTGTAGGCAAAGCAACTGATTTTTGGGTGTAATTCTCTGAGGAGCCCCTATGTTGAATAGATTGATGCTCCTTGAAATGTCTGTAATATATCTCTACCTTTAGAAAGAATGTCTGTAGCATTTGCAGCTTGGCTTTTGTTACAAGTAGTTTTGGAATAAAATACTATGTTTAGGTTTCAGGAATGTTGGCTTTTTTTTTTTGGCTCTATAACAAGGAAGATAACATACATCTTGTTAAATAGGAGAACCTGCTAACCAAACTACTAAGGAGGCAGTCCAGCTGGCTGAGCTGACCACATGAAGTCACAGAATGTGTGCTTGAAAACTGTAGTTCTCTGGAGTCACAAATCATCGAAATGGCTTTGTAACTCTTTCCATACAGATGTCGGTAGATTTACCTTCTCATCTGACCTTGAATTTCTTTAAATCAGAAATTGGAAGTATTTTAAACTACTTCATGTTGTCAGACAGGTTCTGTGTAAATGATTTCTCTAGTCTACATTTGTGGCAGCTTTGCAAAAAGTGTCATTAATTGCAGTTAATGAGCTGTTTCCTCAATTCTCATGTGAAAAATGCATATTGCAGTTGCTTAGGTTATCTTGGCTGGATGGTAAAGTGTTTTTGTATACCCTGTAGCAGATGAGAAAAAGTGCAATAAATGTATAAAGGGGAGAAATATGTTTTGTTCCCACATTGTATATCTGTATGCTGTGTTCATTTCTGTGTTGCATCTGGATCGGTAACGGATGTAACTGGACTTCTGTCACCTATTGTCAACTGTAATAGACAGTGTATAATCTCTTGTTTTTTTTTAATATTCAGGTTGATTAACATAATGGAGGAAAAACATCCCCACTATAGGGGTAGAAATCCTCTTTGTTCTAATTGATTTCAGTATGAGAGCAGTTCTTCATCGTTATTCTGGCCTCTGAGATAATTTTTGACAATCTCATTATACTAGTTTATAATTCTAAGCATGCCTTGATTCTGTTACAAAGTGTCCTTCCATATTTTGCTGTGTTTAGGTTTACTACTGTGAGTGGAGTGAGAGGTTCTCTGATTTATTAACATTTTTCATCAACTCGCTTGACATTGTGACTTAATTGAGTGCTTCTGCCATGGTGAACTAAGGGGTATGACATTAATAAATTGTGTGGACAACCCAAGCAACCACAATAAGCTTGAGTGTTACAGAATAAATAAATATTAAGTATGGTGGTATACAGGATAGCTGAATGTGTAAAGTAGGGGTTATTCATTATTTAGATATGAATTAAGTTATACTCTCTGTCCCTACATCAGAATTCTTACACTCTTTAACATCTCAATGCCAGCAACAATCAGCATTCGGCAGGCTCTTAGTTTCTAATATACTAATGGTGTTTTTCATCCGTAAACATCGTGTACTGGCCATCTGGCAAAATCCCACTTGGCCATGCTGAAGTTTATTCAGTGAGAATTGTGTTTGAGGTGTGAGATGTTGTCAAATCTGCCTACTGGAATGTGTTGCTTGTTTTTGTGTTAAATGATACATACCACTGACTTTTACAGGAGAGAAACTGTTTACCTGATGAACTCTTCTAGACAAATGTAATATGTCCATAACTTAGATTCAACTGTGTACTTTAATAACGTATCCAATAGAAATCTGTGGCTTTTTATAGGTTTTATGCTGCTACAAATGACATTCGATTCCCACAAGCTGTGACCCAGCAGGAGGTCTGGCAGACCTGCTGCACTTTGAAGCCTTGCATATTTTTGAAGGTCTGTTACACTTCCCTCTGTCCTCCTCTCTGACAGTCTCCAGCTCACGCAGACACTACCTCCACCATCACAACAGCCACAGAGGTCCTAGATTACAGTGACCTACATGTGGTGCATGGTATTGAACTGGGTTACAGCTAATCAACTCTATGTCCATATGCATTGTAAATATGGGGATGTGAGGACAAAAGATGAGACATTGAGTGTATATTGGCTGGTTGGCCACTGTCTGGCCATCTTTGAGTTAAATTATCTGCGCAGAGCAATTATAATATTTTAAGAAACAAGTGGGAGGTAATGAGCTGGTTTGCAAAAAAATGCGAAGCATTGCAAAACTAGTCATAACTTTTTTCATATTTTGTATTATTACAAGCAAAGTATTTGATAGATTTTTTTTGTGATAGCCTTGAAAAATGTATCACATTAATCTGAAATGGAGCAGTGGAAACAAGACCACCTTTTACTGCAAACTGCAAATCGCTTTGGATATGCTTCTACCATATTTACACATCTTGAATATAGCTATTTTGTCCTTCTTTACAAAATAGTTCAAGCTAAAGCTTTGAATAGCTATTTTAAAGGACAGTAGTATGTAAAATGTATTATTTTGAGCTGTTTATTATGTTAAAAAGTTTTTACCTCACCAAAAACATACCTGGAGTGTTGCCATGATTTTTTTTTCCATGCATGTTGGAGAAATCCTTTAATCTCCCGTGGCAACCATTCAGCTGTGCAAAATGCCTGGGAGGACCAAGCTTCCGAGCCGTCCTCCACTCAGCTCCTTCAGATTAGCCAGCAGCAATTAGCAAACACCTGGTGGAACTGCGCATCTGATTATACCAGCTACTTCTCAGTGCAACGATAGTAAAAACATTGTTAAAGGGTTAATAGAAGAGCAATCTTGTGATGACTTCTTGAAGGTGGAGTTTCAGAAAGAGCAGGAGTTTTTAAAGAGACAGAGGCTGTACTTCAAATTACAAAATAAAATTTATTTTAAGTAATATTTGATGTATGCAGCATTTTTTATAACAACTGAAGGTAGCATAGTTACTTTATTGTGCTATAATATGCCCCTTTAAGTCATGCAACAAATTCTCAATTAGATTTCTGTCAGAACTTTGACTGGACCATTCTGATGTGTGCCATTCTATAAACCATTACAGCTATGATATGCCAAAACGTCAAAAAGCAAGAAGTAATATTCATTCTTTAGGCATCATACCTAAATGGCACAAACTGGATATCATAAACTATGGAACACATTGTGTCTATCTTAATTCCAATCATGCATTGACTTTCAATATTATACAAACATTGTATTGGTATATAAAGAAAAAAATAGTAAAAAAGCAGGGCAGCAGTTTCCAGCTGTAATGTAGAAATGGATCCCAAAGGAGTTGGTTTTGCAAGGCCTGAAAACTCATTATTGGTGTCCTAGATATTTACATTATTACCCCTTTCGCTGGTGTCTTGTACACACATAAGGTCCACCTGTAGCATGGATAAATTGCATTCTCTACACAAGCTTCTGATACAGATTTCAGCTTTTTCTTAACACCAGACTGACATTACATTCGTAATACAAGTGTAACATAAGTAGCATGTACTTTCTTCTACTCCACTGTTTTTTTTTTCTTTCTCCTGAAAAGCAGTGTCTAAATATAAATGAAACGGGCTTTTATCAAATGAGGAAATAGAGAAATTAGATTGGAAATTGTATTTCACTTATTTCACTTTATTTTTTATAAATTAACATTATACAAAAAATAAATAAATAAATAAATAAATAATACTTTACAAGCCCACAATTTACCTAAAAAGGAGCAGGTGGAAGCCAAGACTTAAGCTTGCTTACCCTCTTAGATCATTCAGTTTCGTGACCGTGAGATAGTGTTTTATCTGCAAAAAATATTGTTCTCTCTGATGGAACCTGCTATGTGTAGATGCATTTATAAAAGTAGAAAACATTAAGACGTCAAAGATTATAACCTCCATTTTGTCATCATAAGCACACTGTATCCCTACTTATTTGCCATTCACCATAGCTTTGCTGGTTTGCAGGGATTTTGTCACTTACACTAAAGCACATCAGCTAATTTGAGAGCAGAAGCAAAGGAGCTGTCTACACAAGGAAACTTGTCTGCAGTAATAGACAACATGTCACCGACACCATTTTCCATGCAGAAAACAACCCCGTAAACAATGTTGTTTTAACCCCTCCAGAATAGTAAATTGAAATAATTGAAATCAACCTGACAAACACTTGCAATAGTGCGGTGAGGTAATAAAAGTGATGGTTGGCAGTCCACTCTGGTTGCAAACAGCTTAATAGAGGAACACTACATGGTGACACAAACATAGAAAGCTCTTGCCAAAAAGATGACTTTGGCTGAATAGGTTTCAAAAGGTTTGACTAAAACTGTCAGTACATCTTTCTATGTGACATTTGGTTTTAATTTGTCTTTCTGTTTTGGTTGTAGCTAAAAGTGCTTATGCTTGACTGCACCCTTTAAACGAAAGTCAAGTGGGGCCTTCCAACAGGCAATAAACATGCAAATGAGAATGCAACACCAATATGAGGTTATATCCAGATTACAATACAATGAACAGTTTAACAAGCAACACAGCTTATCAGTTAGAATAAATGTCAGTTATTAAGAACTTCTTGTCTGACCTTTGAGTTTTTTCCACTATCAGACAACCCTTTTTGTTAAAACCACTAATCTTTCATATTAGAAACCAATAGAGCTTTGAGCCAATGAAAGGCTCTGCATTTTATCCCCATAAATCAGTTTCTTTACCTTGTGACATGAGTATCATGTTTGTCCTTTTCATCAGCTAAGTTGTTACATATTGAAACAGACACACATTTGTACTGGAAATTGCACAACAGTAGTTGTAGAATATTTTACATACCTTAAAAGTTATTTATTTCCACTAACGTTGTACACTAAAATATGATTCCAAAGAAACGTATTGTCTCCAGTATTGCAATTTGAAAAACAGAGCATGCTATTATATTTATTTCATAACCAGAGAGGTTCGTGGCATATTAAGTTTGTCTTTTTTCCCTTCTTTATTCCATGAAACGTGATATCTGTGAGCAAATGGGATTTTTTTTATTTTTTTTTATTTGAGTTTCAAAATAAACAATAATTAGGAGGAACTTGCAGATTCAAATTTCACAATGCACTGTAGAATCCATCACAGGGGATTAAACTTCACAGGTACTTCATTATTACATGTGCCCACACATCCACATATTCCTGCATAGCCTGATAAAAATCATCAGACAGCTTCTCATTCTCACAAACCCATCCAACTCTTGTAATTAAACTCCAAACTTATTTTTTGCAGCACAGAGTGGCATGTTTGAGCTAAATTGAGAGCACTTTTCCTTTTAGTGTGATCGACATGAGAATCTAACATTATGATAAACATTATGGTACAAAATACCAACTGCATGGTTTCATGGTATTATTGCATTTACACTAAAAATGTTAACTAGTTTTTGTGATGTGTGAATAGCTTTCATTTACTAAAAATAATAATTCCCGCAGATACAAAAATATCTTAACCTGTTTTTTTATAGTTCTATGTCTATGTGGTTTACTTTTTCCACTAACTTCATCAAAAGTTTTGAATAAAAAGATATAAAATTTTGTAGTAGTTTTCAAGGTTTTTGTTTTATTTGAACCAATGTAGTTTTTTGGGGCCACTTTCCTATCCCATTGTTTGGCCAAATCACATTACCGGGGTTGAAATCTGCTACTACAACTTTTAGCATACACCTAAAGCTGGAGGATGCTAAATTTCTTACTGCTAAGAAATAGCCCCATCTTACTTGGTATTTTGTTTTAGGCCTCCTAAAGTTTACACTCCTTATTCACATTTGTTGTGCTTTCAATTCTACATAGTTAGCTTTTGAAAACACATTGAAACCCAGCCACACATCTTAGATATTACAGCACTTTATAGAGTTTACATTCAGAATCAACAGAATAAAATCAACCCTTGGTAGAAATATTGACTAGAGGTAAAAATATAGCATGGATCTATCCTTTTAGTATTTGTGGAGTTAACAAGAGTAATGCTCTCATTAGTGCAACAGTTTAGCAAACCTGCAAAGTTGAAATATTTTACTTTATTTCTGAAAAGAAAAACTAAAACAATAGAAACTCTTCAGTATGGTGCTTGTAGGGTTACTAATCCTCCAGAACACATATTGCAGGCTCTAATAACAAAAATGTGAATTTTAGCAAACTTTACCTGAGTAGAAATGATCTTGATTCAGTTTGAGCATAACTACAGCCAGATAATTTGACTGACAAAATTCAGTTTGTTATTGTTGCACTAAATCCATATTGTTAAGATTAACTACACAAATTATAAAACCTAATTATTGCAGAATTATTGAATGTATGCCTACTGCTGAAAATAGTGGCTTTTGAAATAAATTTGGTATAGCTGTTTGTACAGTTTGGGACGTCAGTACTTTTGCTTCAAACCATGACCGTTATTAATAAGTGTGATAAATACTGAATTAGTCTGATTTCATTGTTATCATTGTACTCTGGATTGTGCAATTTTGGTACAGACAGACCCCCTTTGTATTGCGGAGTATAATCTACTGTATCTGAACGATCTGGTTCCAGAACACACAGCTGAAAGTCTGGATAATATAAAAAGGTTCTGGGAAATAAAGTTAAATGCATAGTCAAAATCTGCCTCCTGATACCAGTAGCTGGCCTACTTCTACTACTTCATCAATTTACTGATGCATAGAGTTATTGTAATTATATTACTAAATCCAAAGCACCTTTTCTGAATGCTGTGCTTGTAAGATCCCTCAAAAGACCCTGTGTACATCAGAGCATCAGGCAGGTCTATCGTGTGAGACCCACCTTCCAAGACATGTCCTAATTTGCAACAATGTTGATGTACAGAGCTTTTCTTGCTTTGTAGCCATGTCTTACATACTTCCGCTTTCGCTATGACTATCTGATGCAGATCATGTCACATCAACACAGAACATCTTGCATTGACAGAGTACAACATATCAAAGGATCCCTCTGGAAAAAAGAGATGGATTTGCAGCAGCTACATGAGAAGGCTACACATGCTCCCTCTAAGAATGCAAGCAGGTGTTATAGCATTTGCAGGGTTTTTGCTCTGTTCTGTCTCGTGCACTGCTTCACTGAGCTAATGTAGGTCCCATCTCTTGTGAATTAAGTTTACCGGAAGAGTGGTGCACGAATAATGTGGAATGTGGGATCTTAGAGCACAGAAGTTTTCGGAGCTTAGTCTGTGAACTTTTCTCCTACACTTAATCTCTGCTCGGCTTGAGCCATAATCAGCATCGAATAACTATGGAATATGAACAAATACATGCTAATTATTGTCTTTATCAAAGAGCTGCAAGCAAACTTTTTCTTTTTTTTCTTTTTGTATCTGGTTTGATTATGTGAATATATATATATATATATATATATATATATATATATCTGCAGTAAAGAGCAACCACATCCCTATTGTGAACAAAGCATAGCATGTATAGTTACTGCTATAAATAGAATTCCCTCATTTTCGTCTGGCATGCATATCTCCACTCTCCTATCTCCTCTGCACAATCTTACTCATCCACATTTGGGCATTTTTCAGTTTCTCAAGAGTGTAAAAAACCCGTCTGTGTTAAATGTGTTTATCTTCTTAAGTGAGAGAAGGAAATGATTTGTGGCTCTAGATGTAACAGATCTAATCAATGAAGATGCGAGTGGTTGCGAAAGGGGTGTGAACCGACAATGACAGTGGTAATGAAACAACTTTCAATGAATGAAAGCTGAATTTGTTGGTCACACGTTACAAAGTAACAACAACTATTGTGACATTATCCTTCTTTTGATTGTTGAAGTGCCTGAGAAGTCTATTAATACCTTTAAGCTTTGTAACATTTTGTCACGGTACAACCATAAAATTGAGTTTACTTTTGTGGGATTTTATGTGACACCACTTTAGGTAGTGCACTGTTCCTCAGTCAATGAAAAGATACTTAGTTTCCACATTTTCTTACAACTGAAAAGTGCATGGTGCATTTCTGTCAACTTGAGGCAATACTTTTTAGAACCTAACTTTTCTGCCATTGTATCTGCAAGTCTTTTGGAATATGTCTTTGCCACTTTTACACATCAGGAAACTAAAATGCTTCAAAATAGTTCAAGTTTTGTTAGGCCTCTGACTACATATTTTAAAGTGTGTGGATGTCAGTCATTTCGTAGCAGTCCTGGCTGTATGTTAAGGGTGGTTATCCCACTGGATAGATGAACCTTCACCATCTAACATGATTTTCCTCTTGGGTTGCTCTCTATTTAGCACTTTGCATCTTTCCACCAACTCTGCAAAAGTAAAACAACCCCACAACAGCATGAACCCACAACCATGTTTCACGACGTGGGTGGTGTTTTCAGGTGATTTTTTTTGCATTCAATGTTTGTTTTCCACCACCTGTTCACTTTTTGTTTGCAGACCAAAATAGTTTTGTGCCTCCTGTTAACATGAAGTTTTATGACATTTTTTTTTTTCAACAATGACATTCTTTCAACCACTTTTCCCTGAGGACTGGATCTGTGAAATGCACTTTTAATCATTCCATAAAACCTTTGAAAAGTCTGTCTCCAGATACTTCTTGGCCCACTCTAGATTAATATGTGTCTTATTCAGTAGTGGTTGGGCTTCAGCATTCCTTAGGTTGGCCGTGTCTCTGAGCACTGAACATCTTGTATTTCTAAGTATTTCAGTGAGGCTGCAGTTATGGAATATAATAGAACTGGAAGATAATGGGTTCCTGGTCGCTTTTCAAGTTTGATTCCCCGTCATTGCATGATACACTAGAATAATCCTTATGTATGAAAAAAAAAATGTATTAATGGCTTTGAAGAATTATATTGTGAATGTGCATTTAATGAATCTTAAGTGATTAGTTCAAATGATTTTAATGAGCGAAGATGGGACATTTAGACATCTCTAAATCTGCAAATTAAAAGTGATTAAAACAAATTATGTTCATTGTTAACAGGTAGGAACTATTTAGGAACTGAGTTGGCAACAGTGGGGTGAATATTGTAAACTATAAACATGCAGACATGACCTGGTAGGCCGGTCTGTCAGTCAGACCTCTCACTGTACAGCAGAAGAGAACAGAGGCTGATTTTTAAACCTTTGCTGATGAAAATAAGACCAGGGGAAAAGATGGGCTTCACATGGAAGTATTGGCTGATCTCAAAATTAAGGAAATCGGCACCCAGAAATTGACTGGCCGATAAATGTATCCTATATTCTACATGCATATGATATAATGTAAACAGCACTATCAGAGATTCAATAAGTTTATAGAAGGTGTGCGAATGATCTAATTGTCTGTTGATTCTAGCAATTCACATTGTTAGCAGAAATGGAGGGCCCCAAAACCAAATTTCGCTTAGGGCCCCATGGAGGCTTGGGCCTGCCCTGGTCATAGTTGGTATGATATCGATTAACCCTTTTTATCCCGCTCACCTCGTCTTATCAGGTGGATTCTTCTGCTCTTTCTTTCCCCACTTCCCCAAATTCCCTAGTGGGTGTTTTGAATTTATGAAAATTGACTCTCCGTCTCTTTCAGCAGATGCTGCTGCTTGGCAGCAAGAAACGCTTCATTAGTTATTTAAATCAGAATAGCCTGGGACTGTGTATCAGGCACTAAATTAATCTGATGTATGGCAAGAGAAAAACAGAGCTATTAGTGAAGAAACAAAAGCACAGCATCAGGGCTGGGGGATTTTTCTGCTTCTTGCTGTTAACCATTGCTGCAGCATGTCAGGGTGTCAGCAAGAGATGCCAGTGCATTTATTTTTTCCCAAAGCCCTGGAAAATGTATGCTGTCAACAGTAAGAGCTGAATAGAATTCATAAAAAGTCAGTCTTGGCTTGAAGTTATCCATACGTATTGAGACTGTAGCTTATAAAAATGCCCTGTCCAATGGTGTGTGTATTTTGGAAATCTATAGGACCAGGGTCCTGAAGTGGACAACCTCCATTCAGATGAATATATGACTGCAGTCCAACATAGTTAAAAACATTTACGTAGTATATAAATTCATGCATGATGGCTATTTATTTGTAAGTCATATTCTTCATTCTCAAGGACGATTTTTCCCCTCTACCAATTTAAAATTTCAATTTCCCATCTCCTCTCTTATATGATTAACTATTAACAGAATTTAAACAGTTTTTCACTTAGGCTTTTATCTTAGATATGTTTTTATATTTGGAACAGAGGTGACATCAAGAGGTGTGTGAAAGAGGAATGCATGAAACAGATTTATTGTTGTAAAATAAATCAAAATTAATTACACTATAATCATTGTGATAACAGTTTTTAGCATCTTATGTTGGCAGTTTGTTTAGCATAAGTAACTATAAACATCTAAATTATGTTGTCCCTTACCTTAATGTTCAAAAGCCTGTCATCATTTACAAATCCAGTATATTTTTTTTTAAGTTAGAAAGCTCAGAAGGTTAAATCAGCAACTTCTTTTGGGTACCTTCAGCCAGATTTGGTGTCGTCTAAAGGCAGCTGTTGGTCAATTTGCCCAGAAACATCACCACAGTTTGTATGAATTGACATCCTGGGGAAGATGGCTCTTTTTTGTACTTGACGTTTTAGGTACAAGACAAAAATGTGAAGGAGGGAAATAATTATTCAACATGTCTCCATATAAAAGGTGTAATTTTAGCCACTTATGGTCTTTCTGCTTCTTCTAAATCCATTTTTAAACACTTCATTGACAAAAAGATGAAACAGGATATAGCTAAATATAATTCTTTTTTTCCTCTGGCACATCAAAGAGTGGTGCTTTTAGTGTGATATGTTAGTACTTATGTGTGGTACATTCACTCTCTGGAAGTAGATACGATTTTTGAGATTCCAACCTGATGGTCTCTTGTCAAGTCAGGTCAAGCAAAAAGGCAGTTAACTTTCAGTAGACTATTCCTCGGTACATCTCCAGCTTACATGAGCAGACTTCCGCATTAGTATTGGTTGAAAGGAGGATCTCACTGACTATGTACCACAATCAGTTATGTGTTTTCATGCATGTCAAAGCTGAGGGTCCAGACAATCCAGTGACGGACTGAAGAGACGGACTTCCTTCTCTTCTGTTTGTCCATATCTATGTTCTAATATGCCATCTTTCACCAGTCCCCCAAACACTGTATGCCACAAGCTCTCCGTTCTGCCTAATTGGGCCATTCCTTCACCCCTTTAGCATCTGGTCCACAGAGAGCAATCTGCATTTAGATCCTTGTTCCAGCTTTCAATTCGTTTTGCGCAGGCCGCCACCTTGCATTATGCACTGCCACTTAACACATCATTTGTAACAATTTGCTGCTTGTTTATATGGAAATTGCTATACCAATTAGGAAAAACAGTGAACAGCTTCAGCTGTCAATACTACCATACTGGTGGGGTCTTTAGAGTGTGTAAAGTAGAGGAGAAGGGCTAACTTTATGTCAGTTATTGCCGTCATCATAGTCCCTTTTCTTTACATCCCCCCTTCATAAAACTATCATAAGCCTACCAAACACCAATGGAGTTCTTCTCTAGCTAGACCATTGTGCACAGACAACTGTAGGCCCCCTTAAAAGTATCAGAGACAACATTGGCCCAGGGGATGAATTAGCAGTTATGCAAGATGAACTTTTCTTTGTTCTTTGTTCACTTCATCATCTCTCACAAAAGGATGAATAGGCTTAAAAAGGATAACACTCTGGGAGATATGGCCTATGCAATTATACTCCCTTTTCTCAGATTAGTCTGTCTGCCGTCCATAATCCTTGCCGGTTAATATGAGCAGAGGAGCCCTGTGGAAAGGATTTTTGGTGATCAATCTTCAACCATCCTCTCTAATTTTCCACGGTCAGCGCTTCCATCCGGCCTGCCCTTGTCGCTTGAGTGGACTTCCCAATTATGACTGTAACTATGTCAGCTTATTACAGGACAGGCATGATGGCCCTTGCCACCATATTGACCTCATGTGATTGACCCAACCCTGCCAACTTCTACTCTTCAATTAAACATTACCCCTACTGTAGTCCTATCGAAGACTGAGATAAGATATTGATGGTGCCTGTTTCTTTGCATTTTGTTTTGCTTGGATCAAGGTTGAATAAACTAAACAAATGTGTGAACAACGAGGTTTTATTACATGTAATAGGTGCAATAAAAAGCTTGTTGGCAAAGAATTTAACAAGATATTTTTCCACATTTTTCATATCTTACAGTGCCTGTATGAGAATGTTTGCTATAACTTAATTAAGAGTAAAGGTAATAGGATTGAAGTGTATTATTGTCTTATTTTTTGTGCATATCCCTTTTAATGAATTTGAAAAAAAAAAAAAATCTTCTACAGCCTTAGCTTCTCACATTTATATTTTGCCCCCAAAAAAACAGGATTCTGAGTTAATATCCCACAGATCTGATTGCAGATAGTTTGCTGTCCCTCAGGCAGATAAGAAGTCAGAAAGAAGACACACTTTAGGATGTGCAAAAGAGAGACAGAGCACATTGAGGAGAATTGGGCTTGTAGATGTGTGTGCCTGAATGTGTGAGAGTAAGTTCAGTGACTCTCAATGAGGCTATTATTGATTAGAGAGTTCTATCATTAGATGATGTACATCCACAACTGGCCTGTCGGAATATGCGGTTGGCTAGTGCAGTGGGTCAGTTAATTCGCCGGCCTATTTAACTGTAATTTAATCACTGTCATCACCTTGATCTCAGTATTGGCTGAATCCAGTACCATAGTTTGGTTGACAGGGTTATATACTTCTACTGATTTTGTCTTTTTGAATCTGTATAAATTAACTTTTTCATCATTCAGACACAATTTTAGACTATTTTTCCAACTAAATTAAACTGTAAGCTCATTAATTGGTTTAAACGTTTAGCTTATATTGTCGAGATAAAAACAGTCCCATTGGTGAATAAAATTTAGGTCTCGCATATAAAAAGTGTGTTATCTCAATGAAGTACCAAATTGCCCCTAAAGCAAAAGGAGGAGGAATTATATTAATACTGACATCAATAAATTGCATCATGAAGAGTCAAATTATTGATGTTTTCTTTGGGAAAATCTGATTTTAGTTTTTGGAATGAGGTTGATTGAGTGGTCATAATACTTTTATATTTCCCTAGTCCTTTGCAGACATCAGCATGCAATAATTTTTTATGCTTAAGAAAGATGCATGTGATTCATATAAATAAACATTTCAGGAATTTACCTCTGAGCAAGCTAAAGAGATAAGTTAAAGATATGTTTTTTATGGTAAGGTTAACTATTAGTGTGTGTTGCACAAAGCAGTTTTTTCCTTTTAAAAGGACAAGAGTTTCAAAACTTTTATGAGTCTCTTGTTCTTAGTGAGTCCCAACGTTCAACCCACTAGACCCTTACATAGCTGACAAATATTAGAGAAAGTGTGTATATTGGTTTGGATATTTGACAGCATGACAGAAAGTGGTGTTTGTTTTAGGCTTTGCAGAAAAAAATAGAAGCACTAGTTCTTGTTTCCAATACACCAGCTGCTAGTGTAGATAAGAAAACTGAAAGACTCAATCATGAAAAAAAGAAAGTTTCTTTGTGTTTTTCTAAGTGGAGATTTTACAGGAATGCTTCACTGGCTCAGGAGTGGTGTTGCACTGTTGTGGTGAGTCAAGAATTGGATACACTTTGTGCACTCATTATTTGGCCCAGACGTACCCACAGGCGCAAAGTGGGGCTTGGTCCTTCTGTCAGTGGCTAAAAAAGAGGTATGACTTGTAGAAATCATCTCCCTGCTCCCTTTTTGAAGTATTTTTGCTTTTTTGCTTTCTCCTTGTCATTTTTACTCTCTGCTTTCTTAACCTATTTTTTTTTTTTACTTTTTCATAATTTTTCCTCTTTTCTCTGAATAACCTGCTCTTTGAATGGATCTTCCACAACAATGTGGATGTGGGAGACAAAGTGTGAGGGATAGTGAACTCTGTCTGCTGTGATGGACGAGAGAAATGAGGGCTGTCCAGGCCTTTACTGACAGAGGCTAAGTGGTGCCGTGCTGTCCCAATGGATGACCATCTTAGCCCCTAGTTGGCCTCCACCCAGGCCATTAAAGTCCCTTGTTCCTGTTGTGAAATAAAAGGCCATTTCACTGAGGGCCCATTTGGGTCCATGTTTTAATCACTTTTATTGCAGCTGTATCATTGCCTCCTTGTCCTGCCCAACGCAACAACTTCTTCTGTTTCTGAGAACAATCAAGACTAAACTTCGACCTGCCCTGTCAAGTTCCCTCTGTTGCGTTAATCATGAGTGATGGTCTGCATCTTAACCAAATTATTTTCCATATTGAAATGAGTCTCTTGTGTAGTTTTAGGCAACAGCTGCAGCAGTTAAAATGACTGCCAATCAGTAAGAATAATCAGTCTGACACCACACAGCATTGCAATAAAGCGTTGCAGAGTTTAGCCTTTGCTGTCAGTTCATAGCCATGCTGCTTCATAATTAGTGGTCTGCAGAGTGCCTGACCCTAGCAGTAGTCTTTCTCTTCTGGGGGAGGAGGAGGTAGAGGAACCAGGCAGAAAGGGACTCTCATTGTTGGCTTAACTGGGCACACTGCATGGACAGATGAATAAGGTGATTAATATGCAAGGAATGGAATGTCCTCCCTGTGAAAATCTAGGAAGGAATAGCAGAGATTCATTCAAGGAGGGGCCAAAATGTGTGTGTGTATTGAGAACTGGCCAGAAAAGAGAGAGCATACTAAAGGGGTATTAGAGACACAAAGAATGCCTGTGTTACAGCTAGAGACAACATACACTGACTCAAAGCAGCAACAACAAAAAACTTAACATCGTACAATTTAAGAGGCCTTAAACTGTTTGTCGTTTGGAAATTTAATAAAGATAGGAGCTGACAGCAGTTTTTGATGCAGAATTTGACTTGTTCAGCAGGCCAGAACATTAAACGTTAAAATCTACTTAGCAATTTATATGAGGATTTTTACCCCACATTCACTACAGTGTGATAATCAGTTTAACATTATATGCGAGACAAATTTTTTATTCATTACACCAGTTTGACTTTTAGGACTCTGGTAGAAATGATTCACTGACCTTTTGTCATTTCATGGTTGCCAAGAGAAACTGAAAAGCATAAAGAGAAAACAAAGTAAGACAGGCCATGAAGACCCTCAAGTGAAAAGAATGCATCAGTCCTTGCAGCTGGGCTTTTTCTATTTCTAGGTGTCAATGGCTGTTAGGCAGGGTACAAATCGGACAGGTTGCCAGTCCAGGTTGCATGGTTTAGAACGCTAAACCATGCACACTCATACTCACACATAATATTTTTGGACATTGGGAGGAAACCTGAGCTTCAAGAGAAAACCTGGATATACACAATTAGAATGTTAGGTTAGGGCAGAAAGGCCATTGGCTTGGATTCAAACCCATGACCAGCTTGCTGGAAGGCAAAAGTATAGCTCCATCTACCCCTTACATCAGCCAATCAGAATGTGACTGTTTTGAATGTCTTTCAAACACTCATATTCACAGTCAAACAATTAATTAAAATTTTTGTTAGTAAATCTTTGTTTAAATGCATTACTTACCAAAGCAGTCAATGGCAAAACTATTTATGCGGATGCTAACATAATCTACAGATTTATTGTACGGTCAAATATATATATTCATTCTGTTTAACTTTGTTTTCACAAATTGCTTATATATACAAAAAGTCATTTCCCTTGAAGAAATTGAGTCCTTTGTATTCTAGAATGGCAGTGCACAATTTGCTCTGTCTTGTTTCAGGAAAGTAACTTTTAACATTGTTTCCATGTGGTAAGGTGCAGTTTTTTTTTAAAGGTGTTTTTTTATGGCCTTTATTTCACAGTGGTCTGACAGAGAAGGGAAGACGTGCAGCAAAGGTCAACGGACCAGCAATCAAACTTGTGACAGCCATGTTGAGTACTTAGGCATTTGTGTGTCTACGTTTACCCTTGCACCATCGCCATGGCCAAGGTGCAAGTTTGTTTTAAGTGTTTGATTATGCTTAGTAATGCACTATATGTACGGTGCAGTTATAAATTGTGTACAAATGTTTGATTTAAATTCCATTGAGAGGTGATGTCGCTTTGTAAAGGAGGAAACTAAAGATGGATTTTAGTCTAAATATAATAGTTTTGAAGTAAACTAAATCAAGCATATGTTTTTGCACTGTTTATAGTGTTTATGTATGAAAAAGGAGATTATAAAGAGGAAGTACTAAAAACTGTTAATAAAATAAGTAAGAGAACCATAAAAAACAACAGATTGACTGATAATTCATGGTTATTCAGAGCACAATATACCACTGCGTACTTTTTATGAACCATCACAAGCACTGAGCTGTGAAAGAGCCTGTCCTTTAACTTGGTGCTCAATGACTCAGTCACTGTATATTACTTGTGCCTCAATCTATAGAAGCATGGCTGCTTTTGTTTTGTTATATGGGTGAATCAGCAGGAGGAATATGCCACTCCAGCTATCAACTATCAACACAGCAAAAGAAATTCAAGACGTGGTGTCGTCAGTGTCAGCACTGCATAATCTCTGTGTGAGACAGAATCGGATGGCCCCCTGCAAAGATGCTTACATCAAAAGGAACAGCCTAAAGGCTCCTACATGAATCAATACAATACGCTCACATACAGGGTGCATAATTCCACTGAGAAAAAAAAAATAAAAAGGCAACAAAGTTTTATAGCCTCATACATAATAAAGAAGGATTATCCCATAGCTTGTCAGCCAAGCAAACAGTGTCCCTAAAGGGATTTTTACTGGCAGGAGTGATTTAAGATTCTTGTTACTGGTAATTTAGTTTATGCTCATGTACTCAAACATTTTGCCACGTTATTGCTCTTAGGGTGGTCAGCATCATCAGCATTCTCACAGGCTAGCAGGCATTTATCTATGGCATTTAATCATTCTCCCAAATTATTGGAATCATCCTTTACCTTGCAGCAGTCTCTACAGCTCTTAGCAGAAAATGATAAAAAAAAAAAAAAAGTCATTTCAAGTGTTTAGAACCCAATTTGGATTGAGTAAAAAGATTAACTCTTCATATAAGTTGGTACGTTATTATTACTGATATGAATAACGTACCCAAATCTTCATAGTTATTTAAAAAACTAGCTAGAACCTCAGTTGAGGTTGGCTATTGCAATCAACTGTAAATTGACTGAACCAGATTGAGAAATAAAGGATGGTAATGTTACAGCATAGGCAACATTCTTGCTGATAAAGCTTCACTTTTGGGCCTTGTTGTAGTTTTGCTGCTTTTGTTTTCACAAACAAAAGAATCATGAAAAAGGCTGCAGAGGGACCATGACCTTGCTGTAGAAAAGGAAATGTAAACTCACCTCCAAGGAGCAGTGGGATCTGGTTAGGACACTGCAGGTCTCAGCACATGCTGAATCTTCTCCACCAGAGTAAACACGTGGCTTCCCCTGATACACACGAGGTCAGCAGTGGAGGTAGCAGTGACAAGGACTGCAGAGCAAAGGGAATTTGATTTACTAAGTTGCAGTGCAAGATGAGCAAGAAAAACAAGACATGACAAGCAAATCGACAAACTGAAGTCCCATATGGCAATTTTATTTACTGTAGAACACCAAACAAAAAATATGAATGATGCCATGAGTAAATAGTAACTAACTTATTTTCCTGTCTGATGCTCTTGTAAAACACCTTCAGTTTAGATGCACTCCCTTAGTACTGGTAATAATCATTATAATGACTGCAAGAAAGCCCCCCTCCCAGCAATATTTGCATTTTTAACCTTTAGGATTTCAGCTGATGGCAGGTATGACAATATGTCACAGAAAATGGCAAAAGCAGTACCAAGAATACTCATCTACTTAAGTTTTGTTCTTGCTTTTCTCCTTCCTCTTAGTTTGGCAACATTTTCCAGTTCACATCAACTGTACAAGCAGAATTATTAATAGCCATACTCAAAGTAGTTAAGATATCTTTTATATGATTAATAGTTTTCCCTCTATTGGAATTGAACTGATTAAAGAGAGGATTGTATCCCAAGTGATCTCATCTGCCAACTACTGTTTCTGATAAAACCAGGAAGTCAAGGGGAATATAATTTTGTTTCTGGCATAATAGCACATCATCATAACCCATGGTAGTCATTTAAATCCTTATCCTCTAGATTGCTCTAGAGACTGCGCTTTAGGAACTTTCCTGTTACCCAGTTCAATCGATCCCCGTCATCAATAGTTAATGGCCCCATTCGAGTTAGTGGAGTTACTTCTGTTCTGTCTTTCGAAAAGTATTGAACAGCTCGTCTAGAATTTACCTATGTTACACAGTATGAAGGCAGTTTAGGAGATATTCCGGCTGCATGTGTAGCAAGTACCCTTCAAGGGCAATTTTCCTCACGTTTTACCATGTGAACACAAATTTTAAATCAAACAATAGTGAAATAAAGTAGAAACCAGCAATCAGTTTGGTTTTGAAAATGCATTATAGGAATGGGTGGAGAAGCACCCGGAATACTAAATCAGTCATGCATATCAATCTAATCTGTATTCATGATGATAAAAAGGCAAAAATAGGTACAGTACTTCCAAACCAAGACCCTCTGTCTGTTTTACAGGCTTGTTTGCTCCTTTTGTTTTCTCATACAATGCTTTATGGCACCAGAATTTCCTTGCTCATCTCCAGGCGTTAAAATTGATTTGAGTGATAAGGGCCCTTGTGGAGTGGCACAGAATGCAAAGTGGTGCTCTCTGACACTAATTGTTCTTTCATCTTAAGCGAAGGCGTCTCAGCCAATCTCCAAGGCACTCCCTGATGAGACCTGTGGGGGAGAGAAGAAGACAGAGGGGCCAAGACATAAAGCTGACTTTATGACACTTTATGACACTTTTTGTCATTTGAGTATTTACTTAGTTATTTTATTATGGTCTAGTTATCTTAAGATTTTCTTCCTCTTCTGAGTCTGGTGTGCCTCTTCCTGACCTTTCTACTATGGAGAAAACGTATTTGCATTGCTCTGGCTGACTTGCTCCATACTTCATAAAGGGGATTTAGAGATAACACCCGTGAGATTAAAATCCAAATTGCTTGACCAAGCAGAAATAATTTCATAATTGGCTGGGGTAGACTTCACGCATGGGCAGCATTCAAAGCTGCTTAAAGATGCACTCTCCTGATGGGTTCTAGTGTTAATATCAGTGTTACATAGAATGTGATTTGCTCTTGTACAATCTAACTGTCAGTGACATTAATTCAGGGTTCTTTTGCTATGACCTGTATTGGCTAAACAAAACATCTTTGTGACATAAGATCAAGATAGAAATTACTAATTGGACTGTATTTAGTCACATTCAGCCAGTTGTGAAGTAGAAAAAGACTTTCTGTTTTTTTTTTTTGTCTGCTTACAACTAACTGGATCTGCTCTGAAATATGCTAGATAATCAACGACTCCAACTAAAACAGAGGTAAACATGCTAACTGTGGCCTAACTCTTCTGTGAACATGAGTGAATTAATCTGCATGAAAGCAAGAGCAAGACGTTAGCTCATTGAAGAACCTTGTCATGTGTGAAAGCACAGAAAGCTGCCCCCTTGTTAAAGTACATGTATATGTTTATTCTTTCATCTGGCTAAATTATGGAATGCAAAAACACATTAGAATGTTCATAGGAATAGCAAGTTAGCATTCAAATTATGTCTACTTGACCTATTGCCAAATAGATCACCTATTACCTCCTGAAAGTGAAACACTAAAAGGAACAGTGTCATTAAACTTTCAGCTACTAAAGCACAAAATGTTAATTTAAGTAAAATACAACAAATTCATTTAATAGTCATTGGAAGTCTTGAAATAGAGAAAGCTCTGACAAGAAAGGCTCATTTGTTATTTGTTTGAAAATGTATTCAAATGTTTGCACCAAAGTCTGTACCGCAATATCCTTGAGCCGTTTCCCTCAGTTGATCCTGTAGACTGGATCCTGTCCAAACTGACTTTTAATGCATCTGCATTATCTACAGAAAACACATAACAGCTCTAACCTTTTGTAATGTTTTGATGGTTCTAAAATCGAAAACATTTCTGTGCGATAGTGAAAGAAGCTGTACATTTTTGTGTGTAAGAGATGGATGAGACAAATCCAACTACTTTAAAGCACACTGACATTTCAGCCCAGAAGGACGTGGGTTTCCCTGATGATATGATAGTTTAACACAAACGCCGAATTTTTAATGCATTCCATCAAGAAACCAGATGGTGTCATTGGAAAGAGGAGACAGCTCCTCGTCTAGCCGGAAAGTCAAATGTTGATTCGACTCCAGTGGATCCTTTTTGGCAACAGAGCACAGTACAAACAAACATATCTGCACTTCTGTGTGATTTTTTTTTTTCCGCCTCTAGAAGAGTTCAAGGAATCGTCCAACCCTGCCTACATCGTTATGGTCCAAGCAGTGCACAGCATCGCCTGCGGAGGCAGTCGCTACAGCTCCAACAGAGTTGGGCTCATTACTGTCCTCTTACCCAACGAATCTGCTAATAAGTGAGGGAAATCAGTTAGTGTGAAACGACTGAAGTTCGAAGCAGTAGAGGACACTATGGGCTCTCTTTTTTTAAAATCTTTAAGCCATCCATTGTTGAAATCGATTTTTCCGCTTTAGTGATTCCCTAAGGAGCCATTTAGTCTGCCTTTGGCTGTGGGCTGAACCATGAGCTCCCTCTTTCAGTGTCGCTGTATCGGCTTGTTTCTCTCAGGTTCTCTCCTTCTCCTTTGTTTTTCACACACACGCACCAGACACCAGTGGCTAAAGGTATACTTAATGGGCCACAGTTTGATCCTCTGTCAAGAAGTCTCAGATATACAGTTGCTAGTGAATAGAGAAGCAGCTTGAGAGGATTATTTATTGCCTCTTGCTAGATAAATCTACCTCAAAGGTACCCTGTAAGTGTCTGCTTATGGAGAGACCCAATTATTTTTAAAGCAAAGAAGTATTTTGTGTAATTGTAGTTAATTAACATAATTCTAATATCAGCTTAAGTGTTTAACATGGTTTGACAAACTGTTAACCACACATTCACACTCATCAAATGTAGCATGTTCGTTGCATCCTTGTGATTTAAATTGACTAAACTGTCAGGTTGCAGCATGTCTATCCCTTCTGGCTTTTATGGGCAATATTTGCATCTCTTCATGCACACACTTTGGGATTAATTTATTATTTTAGCCCACACAAATATATTAATTTGGTGTGAAGGAGGGAGGGAGATTAGGGATGAATACACTGCTGATGGGACTGAGGCAGATGTGTTGTTGGTAGTTCTGTGCAAAGGAGACTAGCTGCAAATTTAAGAAAAAAGAGAGCTATGGTGAAGACAAGATTTTTATATCAGAGAAAAACTGAAAAAAAAAAAAAAAGCATACAATGTGAGAGTATGGCACATTGTGTGAGAGAAAACGTGTAAGCAGAGAACATAAAAAAAACTAATTAAGGAAGTCAGCACAAGGATGGATGTCGGTAAATTCTGCTCTTATGCTATGGGAGGCCTGCCTAGGCATGGCTTTGAATCCATTACTGTCATTGTGGTTCAATCTGCTGACATTTGCAAAATTTTACGTTGGGTTTACCATTCCCTTCAGGGTGGCTGTGCATCTGCAAGAGATCACTGGAAGGATGTGTGTGTGTGTCGGTGTGTGTATCTATGCGCATGTGCTTGTGTGCACTTTGCCACCGTGAGAACTTTCGATTAGGAATAACTCTGTTGCTCATAACTCCCTGGAGGTTGTGATTAATCACTGTCATCAATAAAGAGAGGCCAGTTTGTCAGGAAGCTCCCACAAGCCCTGGGGTCAGATGACAGCAGTGGAGGTGGATTTTAGTTGTGCCTCTGCTGGTGCTTCAAACCTTGGTCCGACCTTTAATCTTGCTAGGCTTTTACCACCTTCCAGCAGAGTTACTGTTATCCAGGATTTTGGGGCTCCCAACACTATATTTAATATATATTTAAATATCTGCCCCATCATTGCTTTTGTCCTGGTGTTCAGGGGCAGGGCTTCACGGGGAGCTGCGGGGGAGCGGATGGGAGGCAGAATATGACTTCAGGGATCCAAGACTTTATCATGTTTGACGAGAGCTGGTAAACACAGCACACGACTGTTGAGTACGATGTATGTAAAATTGTACAGGATGTTGCCCCAGTGGATTTTATAGTAGGTTGCCCCAGTCATTGTTGACTCATGGTTACTAAGAACTTTACAAGACCAACTGATTTTAGTGACATAGTAGGTGTAAAATCTACTATGTAAAATCTAAAAATGTTGTGCTACATGACTGGCTTTATTTTTACCCTTACATTTAACTTTATGACACGCAAAATTACAAGATGATCGTCAACATGTCTCCAAGTGTATTCTGGGTAAAACTTGTCACCAGCCGTCCACCAACATCATCGTCAGTCTCTTGGCAACAGATGGCAAACTAGCTAGAGCATTTTTACAGACTAAGTTAACATGAGTGGAGCTCCATAGAGTGGCGAAGTGAAAATGATGGAGAAAAGAGAGCAAGGAAAAGCCAAAAACTGGACGCATATTTTGCCTTGGAGATGAACCGGAGTTTTTTTGTTGGCAGCAATTCAGACCCGCCAAAACTGCCAGCCCACCGAAGGAGCCGGAGTCGCGCTTTTGACAGTTCGGTTTGAATGCGTGCGAGCCAAGACAGCGGTATGGTGTTTATAGTTAAAGTTTACATTGGAGCCGCCTGCAAGAGGATCTTCCAGTTTGTGTGAACGTAACTCGGCGCGGCTCGCGCATTCAGAGGTGCACGAGGTGCTGCGACACGCTCCACGTGCGGCGCGGTCTGCACGTGCCACTGCATATCCGCTTCAACGCGCGCTGCTGCGTGCTCTGTTAAACGCGTCAACAATAAACCTAGCTTCAGCAGCTGCTAGCTGCTCCAGGCTCTGAGTAGAAATTGATAAAGTGTCAAAATGTACGATCGCTCTCCGTGGTTCTGAACTGCTTTGAATTTGTGTTGTTTCATCATTAGTGACTAGATGTTTCTGTTGTCTTGGTTTGTTGCGCTTCATGTCTGTTTGATGAATTTCAGAATGACAGTCTGTGGTGGTGAAACTTGAAAGCTCCGCTGTTGCGGGCATGTCTATGTCATAAAGTTATATTATCATGAGCTTTATTATTTGGATATAAAGGGCCTGGTCATTAGCCCCGCCCCCCGGCCCGACTGACTTGTTCTGCTAGTGCTGGTGATCTATGTATTCTTCTAATCATAAACCTCATAAGCATGTTATGTTGTATTTCTGCAAAACTTGTGGGGAAACAAAAGCTGAAACGATGGATGGTGAGAGGTGACTGCAAAATGTTTTAGTTCTTTACAGTATTAGGGATTGTGACTTCAGAAAAGCACTGAAATGGATGCTCCCTTGATACCAAACTGAGCAGAAGGAAATATTAATTGCCAAGATACAGAATTTTATCATCTTTTAATGAGCAGAGTTTGATAAAACTCTGCTCATGTCTCAAAATCTGTTTTAAAAATACAACACAGTAAACACATTTTAATCATTTATATATACTTTTCTTGTTTTTGTCTTTGGATGCTGGTAAGTCTTGTGTCTTAGTACAGAATAAAAAAACAAACATTCTTTTAAAATAAACAATTGTAAAACTTATCAAAAAGGTAAATCCAGTTTAATTTATATAGCTCCAAGTCACAGCAACTGTCTCAAGCCAGCCAACAAGCTCTTACTTGTTTTAAATTACACAAAAATTATTATACAAAATCCGGTTGTGACAATTCAAGTAGTCAGTTGAGTTCATATCCAACCCAATTACACAGTCATCATAAAATGTATTTGTTAAGTAGCTTTTAGGTGTTGAAAATGTTACAAAACTAATTTAAGAATGGCACAAAAAGATTTTACTGAAGTACGAGTTTCTACTTAAACTTACATACACTTTAAAGATATCTTTACAATGTAAAAACTAATTTATTTTTGCTGCCCTTTCATGTCATGCATCAGATAACCTCATTTTAAACAAAAAATGTGTCAGGTATTTTTACATTTCAGTCTTCATTGTGGCAGTTGGTAGCACTCATGGATAGTCTGGGACAAAAAAAATTGGAACTGCGATGATGGTCTACCTTCATCGTTTGTACAATATGTAAAGGCCCTGTGATGAACTGGTAACCTGTCCAGCGCATACTCTGCCTGTCACCCAATATATTCTGGAGGTAGCCACCATTTCCAAGACCCCACAACCCTGTAAGGATGAGTGGGAAGAAACAACTAATGGATTTGATTTTCACATTTATTTCTTTTTAATCCATCATGTTTCACGGAATGAATACCTACAGGTTTGACATAATCAGAAAAAAAACCCAAAAACGGATGTGAAGCATAAACACAAATATTCAGACTTTGTGTCTTATTGCTAAATCACAGAGCTCATTCAGACTCCCTTCACTGTACCCTTTATACTACAATAGAATAATTGTAGCGATTAGTGAAAGTACCATCTCGCTTGAGCAAACAGACAGTTTAACCTTTAGACTGAGGGTTTGTACATAATAGCGGGATTCTGTCGTATCTCCTTGTTTCTTCTCAGGGAAGCTATTAACGATCTGTGAAGTAGAAGATAAGGGGCATACATCAGTCCTCTGAATGGCCGCAACCGTAACAGATATTGTTTTAAGTAGCAACACATCATGTTTACTTTTTATTTTTTACACCTAAGATTGATGCAATTCTAATGCATCAATCTCAACAGTGTTTTATGTCTAATAGCAATACCGAGATGCTAACATGTCCTCAATAACTAATACAAATGTAATATAAACATCTTAAAAATGCAAAACTGCTGATTGAAAGATGTTTAGTCCAAGCAAAACAACATGTCATGAGCCATTTCACTGGACGTAACAGATATTTTTGTATCTTGCTGGAAATATGCCTAGTTGCCCTAGAATCAATAAATAATTGGTGTTTATCTTGTGAACGTTATCAATTCATGAACAAATATTACTGCATTTCATCCAATTGTTTCAATATTTTTAAACACTGGTATATTTCCTTGAGTATTAGATAAAGGCAAATATAAATCATTTGTTTAGTTTTGTAACTGAAAAATTTATCCATCCATTGGTCTTCTACACCTACTAACCCTGACAAGGATTGTGGAAGGGCTGGCGATGATCAATAAATTAAGGACGTGGTATACCATAGATAAGCTGTTAGTTCATCACAGAGCCAACAGGTGCACAAGGCTAATGTATGAAGACACACCCCAGGGGAATTTAGTCTAGTTAACCACATTGCATGTTCTAACTTTTTGGGGAAACAATCGTAGCTTATGAACAGAGAACGTCTAAATTTCTCATGAAAAGTACTCATCTTAATGTCTTACATGTTATCAATAACTTGTAGAAATACCAATAAGTTTAAACACAAGGCCAAAATAGACAAAACCAGATCATCTATTGAATTACTGAAATTCTGGAAAGTAAGAGGCTGGAGGGCAATATAGTCAGTCTTGTAACATCTCAATAGCTAACCCATCTGATCTTAATATGGATCATGGCAGCTCATATAGATCCCCATTGTCTTTGCACTGGATCTCAACCACTGTAAAAATTATAATAATTAATGCAATGTCCCAGCAACCCAAAATTTGCGGAGAAAGACTGTCAGTATATTCAAGTTGACCATCCCAGTGGAGGACAGATAAGAAATTGGCTTAGAGAATCCAAACAACAAGCATCTAACGCTGGTATTTGCATGCTTCGAAGCAGGGTGGAGAGATTTTACAATCCTGCTCGAGGTTTTGTTGCAGAGACTACATGAATGCCTCTTTGGGGTATCTTCAATGGACTAAAGTGCCATTGCAATAAACTAAGGAAATTATGAAAAATCTTTCTTTGAGAGGAGTTTTTTGCTCCACCATCCTGAGATACTACTGGATTAAAAGGAAGAAAATGTCAGTTGAGGGTGACGTTCAGGTGATGAACGTCACCTGAACGTGCACTAGCTGTGCAGCTAGTGAAAAACAGACCAGTTATGCCAGACAGGGAAGCCACCAAAGTGCAACTGGTACAAATGCTTTGACAAAATTGAATAGATATGTGGTATTTGGTATACTAAGATGACTTATCATAATTAACACTGTATTAGAAGTAGAGGTAATGTGCTAATGAAAACCTCTGTTTCTCCCCCCTTCTTCATGTGAGCATGAGCTGACTGATAATATAATGCTAATAACTTGTGACCAAATTATTGCAAATGTTTTTTTACACCCAGCTGTGGTCTTCTTTAATAAAAACAGCACTGGAACTCAGTAGTGCTAAAAGTGAAAGAATGCTAATCTGCTGGCAGTTCTAAAGAGTAACTGCTAAATGATGAATAGCAGAAATTGGCTCAGAGACCACAGAGCTTAGAGGTGGACTTATTTTTATTTGGTTTAAATACCTTTTTATATTTAATTCAATACCTACAGGAAACAAAGTATGAAATATTATATGCAATGACTCTCAGTCAAGCACAAAAAACAAACTACAGAATTGATTACATTATTTTTCCAAATATTACACAATTGGGACACATTTTATCCCTTTCTGATGCATTCAATGTTCTAATATGAAACCGAAATGACAAGTCAGACTACATATAACAGGAGCGAATAATGGCAAATGGTATTGTTTGATGGCTTATAAGTATTGTCACGGTCCTGTATACAAACCCACTGTAGATAATGCTGTGAGTTGTGCCAGATCTACAGCTTCTCAGACCAAAATGAAGGGAGTCAAAACCTGACTTGGAGTCCCTCAGCAGCTTGCAGGGTCATCTGTCTCGGAAAAGACAGAGCAATGTTGTCTGTGCTGTAATCCTGGTCTTTGTGGAAGGCTTTGTATCAAAAGAAAGAGGTTTAGTGTGGACCAGCCACAACACAGAACAGTACAGTTAATACCACACAAAGAGTACAGGGATATTTCTTCTAGGTAAGGACATATCCACATCTCTTTATGGCAAAAAGTTGCTGACGAAAGTGTTAAAAGATATATTGGCTGTATGCTCAAACATTGGCCTCAAAGTGAGGCTTTAGTCTCAGTCATGAATACAAATCTGTAACTTTGGACTATATAGATGTAGTTTGGACATTGAGTTGAGTTCACATCTACTACATTTTTGGTTTGAACTTTTCACCCAAAAAAAAAAAAAGACCACACAAAACATTGATCTTTTGATAACAAATTATTTGTTCACTAACTTTGCTCAACCTGAACTTTAAGAACCCCAAAATTGTAGCAAGAAGACAGATCTATTCTCTGTCAGATGAAGAACGTATATTTCATCAGTTCCCATTTATTACTCAATGTGATGTGAACAATTGATTTGCTGTACGTAGTGACAGGTGGAAGGTGAGGGAGATATTTTCAATACAGACAAACGAAAGCAACGGCAGACGAGGATGAACCTTGATGAAAGCCTTGCACAAAAAAAAAACAAAAAAAAACTGTAGAATAAAGATACAGCGGCTAGAACAGGTTCTGCTAGAGTTCAGGTCTCCAGTGCCTTCCTCAGTTATTCCATGAGCTCTGACCTTTCACCTCACTTTAATTCACATGGAACATTCCTTGCTTCGCCTCTGCCTACTTTTCTGTCCTCTTACATCCTTATCTTCTCAGTTCTTATCACCTTTTCGACTCTATTCTATCACTCATTATTTTTTAGCCTCGTGTATGTGGGCGAGTCTATAGAAGCACTAACTGAGGTTATCTCTAGAGAGGATTGTGTAAATGACTGGAGCTGTAAAAGTGCTCAAGACCAAATTTTGAGTTGAGAATCTTAAATTTGATTAAAAATTCTAAAAATTACATTATCTCAGAGTCTGAAACGGCTTTAAATCGGCTGTTATAGTTTTAATTACTAACACTATAATCTGCTTTGGCTACTGAAAGCCCACAGTTCTGTGGCTGGGATTTAGACTTTGGTGAAGCAAGTCAGGTCAGCTTAATTTAGATAATACCCTTCATTTACTGAGATACATTTACAGGAAACATCTGTCTCGTTATGACGTTGCTCAAAAGCAACAACAAAAAACATCAGAGTAGCACAGAGACTGGTAGGTTTGTGGTCTATAACATTTACTTAATAGCAGCGATTTTTGATTTTGTCTTATAATTTGGTGAACATTGGTTGGAAATGCAAAATATCACCATAAATATCTTACAATTATTTCCCACACATTATGTTATTTCATATTAATATTATGTTAAATCAACTCTAATGTTATGCCTATTGGGAGGTTCACACTGGGTTTATTGAATTATTAAGTTCTGGCTTTAATTTGTACATAGATCTTTTGATATGGCATCCTAGATTTTAACAATTTAAAAAGTCCTTGAAGATAAAACCTTTTGTTCTGTGGGTTGTTAATTAAGTTGAATCTTAATTTCAAAACAAAGCTCTCTCCCCAGGAACTTTTACACAACCACAATCTGCCTTTCTTCTGACCTCCACGTCTGGGAGGATAGGTGCAAGTATACATATTGCAGTGAGGCTTGGCAAATTGGTCACGAAACACTCTAAATCCCTAGGGCGGTAGCCACATTTTTAAAGATAATCTGTGATTGTGTGTGATTTCTCCAACACAATTCAAACTGAAAAGATTGCATTTTTATAATCTGAGGCCGAGGGTTTTCAGCTAAAACAGTGGGACAGGGAATTAAGCGATGGGAAAATAGATCTAGTGATGATCTATTAGACACTTTCAAACATTTCTCTTCAGGTTTTCTCTCCGGTGATGGTTCAGAATGTAAAGTGGGCACGAGGATGTGCATACCTCGATGTTTGCATTGTGTTTGTGTGTTGGTTATGTATTGATTGCTGCAGGGTGATGTTTTATTAAACAGAGGTGAGAACAGAGATAGAGAGCATCGGAGTAGCTGTTGTCCTTCACAATTGTTAAAGCCCCTTTCAGTTGGCCTTTTGCACTTTTTGCCAGGGAAAAAAAAACATAATTTTCTCCTCTCTGCTCCTGTTAATCCTTAAATCAATCAACATAAGATTCTAATAGATTCAAACATTCCAGGCCATCTTTCTATCTCAACATAATTTATAAGTCAACTTAGTTGTACGTAGGTAAAAAAAAAACAAGGCCAAAATAATATATTTAGTTTCCGTTGGATATAAAGTGTCTAACCAACTTTTGTGCGCTATAAATTATTTAATTTATGTACATTATATTAGTGACAACAATTGTTTAATATTATTTTATCTCACAAACCGTCCCTCAGCGTCTCCCTCTTTGCTTCCAGCCATTGCTTGTTTGTGTACTTTGTCTTTCACAACCAGTTCTGCCTTCTCTTAGCTCAGCCTGGTTTCAGTTGTCTACCTCCATCCTGTTTTTTGACTTGTCGTCCATCTCTGTTTTTCCAAATCTCTCATTCTTTTCTCTTTTCTTCCCTTGTGCTCATCTCTCCCAACCTCTCCTGAGGAAAGCGAATCGACAAGCCTTCATGCCCTCCTTCTCACCTTTTATTTATTTATTTATTTATTGCTTCTGCACCTCTCACAGTCCTTCAGACAAGGATGGACTCTATCTACAGATCCTGTGTTTCTTTATTCCTTACTCTCCATCTTCACATTCTTCTCTTGTAATTATTCTATATGTGTTTCTGTCAGGTTATTTTTCCTTTTACCATTTCATTGCACATTTTTTCTAATCCCAGACTGATTGTCTCTAGAAAAAAAGAGTCTCCATTCATTTGGGATTTTCTTAGATAAGATATGGATGTTTTAAATCAGCTGGGTAAAATTGAATCATAGAAAGGGCCAAAATTACATGTCTATATTTAAAATTTCTTTCTAAATAGGTCAGGTAAGCTTAAATGGGCCTGAACTTAACTGTGTTAAGGATTTGTTATGCTTGTAGCTAGGTGAAGGTTAGAAACTACAATCCACAGTTTGTTCAGTCGTACTTAAATTGGGTAATTCTTAGAAAACCTTTAACAATTGTTTGACTTCACATAATGTTTAGTAAATCTATAAAATGGGACTTTAAGTTTTTGAATGTCCCAAAAGCTCCAACCTATCCCCTTAAAGTCAAGATTATGTACAAATTATGACTAATTATAGAGAAAAGGCTAATTAATTTCTGGCTCTTTGAATATTGTTTGCTCTATATTTGCAAAAACTTTGTTTTATGTTGCGCCTCCCTCTGGCCTTAAATACTCTGCCCACCATTTGGCACTGGTGTAGATATTCTACTCAGCCTAAGGGACATGGCTTCAGACAAAACATCTTCAAGTGGGCGTTTGGCCTCAAGGGGAACATATGTGGTAATTGCTTCTTTCACACCTCCAATTCATTTTCATTCAAGCTGGTGTGCTCAGCAGTGTGGAGGAAGACACATCTCTATTTCTGAGGCACACTATTAAAAATCATGCAATGGCATGTTTCATATTTCATTGCATGAGATCTTATGAAACGAATATGTGGCTGTGGACCCCTACTTTCATTCCATTATCAATATTTTTATTTCCTTTTGTTGTTTGCCACCAGTTTTGGTGCTCATGTGGAAACGATGGACGAGTGTAGAGCGGCAGCTATTTCAAGGTGGCCAGTGGCTTATTGATTTTCTCCATTTTTTTTTTCTTCCAATAATGCCCAACAGAGGTTGTCAGACAGATTGATTGGGAGAGCCTCTGTTTGTGTGCCTTTGTGTACTGGTGTTTGGTCCACATCACCCTGTACCATCATTCCATATTGAATAAGATGTGCACACTTCTCATCCCTTTAAAACTATTCAGCAGGAATCACTTAACTTGCAACTGACAGAAACAACAAACAATAAGATTCTTGCTGATATCCTGTAGAAGTTTATTTATTTACTTATTTATTTATTTATTTTTTTATTGGCAATATGGCTTTCCTACTTGTGTACCATTTTGTTGATGGGTGTCTTGAGTGAGTTCAGTTTTACATGCATCCAGTGACTTTTGTACAACTTTCCAGCACGTTCAAGTTGTTGAGCGTGAATGGTAGTGCAAGAAAATATGATAATAATGCTAAAATTTCTATTTAATTCACAGGTGCGCTGCAGTAGTAGACATAGAGTAAACATTTTCTAAAAAAAAGTATTAATTTTGTCCAATTGCCATAAGTGTGTTTTATTCTGTTTTTCAGATATTCCATGTTGTCTTTGTGAAGGTTTTTATTTTACACAGGAAATAAAAGCATGAAGCTAAGATAACCTACATGTTCAGTAAAATTTAAATGTCTGAGACCTTTCTGGTATTACATATAACTATAAGTGTCTTTTTTGGAAAATAACATATTGGTTGGTTTAAATGTCATTTTACTTTATTAGAACAAAATGCGGTATTAAATTTTTTATTGGTTGAATGTAATATTAAAATGCTTAATGGTGTATTCTTTAGCTGTAAGTAAAATATGATCATAATTAACAGAAATAAAGGCTTGGAAACATTAACCACTGTGTAATTAATCTGTATAATGTGTTTCACCTAGGGTATTCCAATATGGCTTCAGAAAATAGTGTTTCGTTATAGCGTTTGACTTTTGGACCACCGTAGATTGAAAAAAAATCTAATACCGTTGTCAAAAGAAGAGGCGTGTCCAGGGAGGCATTCATGCAGAACCACTACTGATATCGCCATACTTTCTGTTATGGATCACAGCTGAATGGTGGGGGATTTAGATGAAAAGATTTTAAACAAGAATACTTCTTAGAAATAATTTTATCTCCCAGACACATACTGAAAAATCATGCCCTGTCTGACACGTTTCAATATTTTTTTTTTTTCCTCAGGCGTTGCTATCTCCTAGTTGAAGTTGTATCTCTGAGTTTTCAACAGCTTAATACTCTGGTTACACATCTCAGAGCGGAGGAGATTCTCTCCCCGACCGTTTCATCCTGAACTTATTTCTGCTGAAACGTTATTACAGTCTGTAGAGTAAGGCGGTGCTTCTGTGAAACAACCAGCTAAACTTGTCCACGAATGAAAAAGTGTTTTCAATCAGTGGAGCCAAATTGAAACTGTATGATACTGAAATGAACATTATCAGTGTAGCACTCCCAACGACGGCAGAAAAAAATTTAATAACGTGAGTTTCTATGCAGTGAAAGCTGTTCTTTCCTGAGATGTACCATATGGTTTCTCAACCACAGAAAAGTTGTTCAACAGCTCTAACTTTACAGTCCTAATGTCCTTACACTAGCTTCCAGCAGTTTAGCGAGCACTCTTTAAAATACTGTTGTAAGTTTACAAATTGCTGAACGTCTTAGCACCACAATATATTAAAGATCTGTTGTTGTGGTTGTTGTATCAACCTTCCAGACCTCTCAGGTCATCTGGTTCTGGTGTGCTCTACATCCCCAGAATCAGAACCGAACATGGAGAAGTAGCATTCAGCTTTTATGGACCACAGAGTTCCAGAAAATTTTAAAACAGCCAAAACACTGAGTTTCTTTAAATCTAGACTAGAAATCCAAATGTTTACAGTTGCTTCTGAACCATAATAAATGAAACCCTAATCAACATTTTGATGTGTAATGATGGCATGGGGAAAAATTAAATTTTTAAATTGTTGATAGCTTTGTACTTTTGTATTTTTATGATGTGAAGCACTTTGAACCGCCTTGGCGCTGAAATGTTCTATACAAATAAACTTAAATGATTGATTTAATAGAAAAAGTTAGTTAACTTTGTTTACACTGGACATAGAATCTCATTAAGGGTACAACGTGAAGGCAATCATGCTGCTGCTTCAACTCCATGACAAGTAGCAAAGAATACACAGCAATCTTAATACCCCCTTGAACACACTGCCATGCAATATCCCGTTCATGTTCTGACTGGTATGAACAGCATAGTGAGGTGTTCATGCACTATAAAAAGGGGTAATGGAGTTTGCTTTTAAGCTTAATGAAATTTTAACTTGAGATGTTTTTGTCCATAAAATAGGAGAAAAAAAAATTTTGTCCATAAAAATATTCTGATCAATCCTGCCTGCAAAATATCACAGCAAAAACCTTTGAATAAAAGGAAACTACAAGAAGCCCACAACCTCTCAATATAATTAATTAAATGCCAACTATCTGGCACAACTTCTATTTGGCCTTCTCATTAACCTTCCCTTCTCTGACTGTCAGAAGAAGTAACCTTTTCACAATTCACTCATGGTCTTGAGACGCTGCTTTCTGAGAGGAGTAACATAATACTCATGCCAACACATTTCTCTGCTGTTCAGTCATTGTAGCACAAATAATTGTGTCATTTGTTGACTTTCACATCCTTATTTATTTTTCAGGAGCTAATTAATACTCTGAACTGTTGACTTAGGCAGAGAATCTGTTAGAAATGCTTATTGTCACCCATAAAAAGTTTTTCCTACCTCTGCTGTTTGAATTAAAATCATCACTTTCATAAAGCCAGGCCATTATTAAAATGTTATGTATCCATAGCTCAGAGGCAACAGCAGGCACATTATGACCACATCAACAATAAGTTTTACTAGTGAACTTAAAGCCACTTCCCCATATTAAACACAGCTCCGGGGAACTGAGCAGATCACTTATCACCATGGAGAGTCTCAGCTTTGCAAAATTGAATAGTTTATGACAAAATACCAATGTAAGTCATGTTCTCCCTGACCTGCTTCCCACACCTCACTTTTCTGTGTGGAAAAGAATCATCTCAAAATCAATGTTCTGGGCTCAGTCTAAAATGAGTTTAACCCAACAAAATGTCTTTCCTAATTGCATAAATAGTGTTGGGTCTTGCTGCCTTCGGTGGTGACACTAATGAGAAAATGAGTGTGAATAACTGATTAAAAGATGTCCTTAGTAGAATAAATTTGACTCTTCCTTTATGGAATTTCAGAAATTTCATATTTGTATTGCACAATGTATTGCATGATTGTATTTCATAAAATTACAGGAAAAACTTTTGCTAATTTAGTGGTTACATCCATTGTATTCATTTTCACAGGAATGCAACAAACAGTTAAGGGATAAAGTTGGTAAGAGGTGTAAAGCAGGCTTAGGTTATAAAACAATATGTCAAACATGGAATATGTCAAGGAGCAATATTCAATCCATTATTCCAAATATACCAATATGTACAAATAGGAAAAACACAAAAATGGCAGTCTTTTTGTTGGGAAAATGGCAGCTGAACGCAAGTGCTCACCACCCTATTCAGATTATTTGTTAAAAATGTACATATATATATATATATATATATATATATATATATATATATATATATAATCTCCTTTTTTTGTCTTTACTACTTTACTATTTTTTCTTCTACTTGACAGATAATCATTTTGTCTGTCACAAAATGATTTTTCAAATATTTTAATGTTTGTGGTTGTAATTTAACAAAGCATAAAATAACATTCTAACAGATGTCTATTTCTTCTTTCATGTGGTTTCTTGTGGGCATTGGGTGTGGCTATAATCCTCCTCTTTCATCCACGTGTTGCACAACCCTCCCTGCAGGTAAGAACAGCTTCTTTTTTCTTTTTTTTCCACACACACTCGCAATGTACCCAACAGCACCATTTAGTGATGATAAACACTTGTGTGCATCAAAGATTGCATCACTGACATGACATAATGACGGACTGTGAGCTTGTATTTGCATAATCAGTGTGCGCACTCCTGGATCTCATTGAATATTCATATGCTTCTGAAAACAACTCTCCGACTTCGAGAAAGAGATTGCTGTCACAGTCCATGAATCACGGAGCAATTTTAGCTCTTGAATTGCACTGTAATCAGCACAGCCTGCTGCCATCCTTTATGCACATCTACAGATCCACACGCACACAGACACGCATAAATGCGCACTATGATCCACTTCATAATCACTGATGGCTCTTTCACACCAAGGGACAGTTTTCAGTAAATCCCAGCTCGGGTTTGTTGCTGGATGTGTCACAACCTATCACTTTGGTTCCTCTTCACTCAACACTCTCTTCTAAGGGGCAGACCTAATAAACCGAGTGGACGTCTACAACCCTGGAGTGTCATGTATCCATCTATATAGTCCCTTCAATTCACTCCCAGATGGGACTATGGGATTCTTAAAAGCACTGATAGTGTTTATCTCCCAAAACCAATACTTGGAGTTCAAAACCTAGCGGAAATAGGGAGAGATCAAACAGCCTCTTGTGGCTGTGGATGAGGAAATTTCCTTTGCCTATCAGTTTTTGTTAGAAGCAGTGTCACTTCTGGCTAATGGTATAAAATGCTTGTGACCTTTAAAAGGAAGTGAAAAAAGACTGAACTTTGTCACTTGTGGATCTGCTGATTTTCTGTGTCTTGTGACAGTTAAGTAAAGGCCAGAAGTCATTGGTGCGCTTGTGGTATTTGTGATTCAAAGGGTGAAGAAAATGGAAGAGGAATAAAAAACAATCCATTCATAAATAATCTACAGAGAAGCTAGAAAACACACTCTTCATCTCCTGTTCGCATTAGTTTATAATGTTTGGATGTTAGAAACACAGTAACTGGTTCAGCCTAAATGGAGGCATTAGTACATCCCTTTCTTTTGCACAAATTAGGGAAAGCTACACCAGCCTTTCTTTTGTACCTGTCAGTTTATATAGATTATTTACTTTTAGAAAAGGGTATATTAAAATCCAGGTAGGTGAGAATATCAAGCCTGATTTACACACTTCACACAACTTTACAATATGTTAAACACAGCTGACGCTTTGCTGCAGCTGTGTTTTATTTGTAGTATAAACCACTTCGGTATATAGAAAAGTTCATGACTCAATGGCTGCAGTGCACTATTGTCATGAGGCTGCAAAAAAAGCCCTAATCATCACCCCTCTACCAACAGTCTTTCAGGTAGGCTTAGGTGTTTGTTCTGAAAAGCTGTTTGGTCCTTGCCAAAAGGAACCATGCATTATGAGTAAACCACCTCATCTGTTTAGAGGGGATTGGCAAATAGGTCCTGTGGTTCATTCCAATGCCACTTTTCAAACCTCACCCCTACTGTTATATTCTTTTCATAAGAAAGAGTCTTTCTCTTGATAAGATTTCCAAAAAAAAGGCAGATTTGTTCAGTGTTTTAATAGTTATCCTCTAGGTTAACTTTTTACATTTAACACTCTTAGCTTTTGAGGTAATTTTGTAATTCTTTTTACTTTCTTCAGTACACACTCTGGTAAATTTCCTGAGATATATTGTAAAAATGAATTACATGAGTTACATTGAAATGGTTTCAAAACACAATCAGGTAAATGACCAACAGCAATTCCTTAAACATGCCCCAGAAAAAATAATAATAATAAAAATAATATATATATATATATATTATTATTATTATTATTTTTTCTTTTTGAAAGAAATTAAAATAGCTAAAACACTTTCTTCTACTGTGGTTGTATTTATGGCAATTTATGAAAGAATTGAGTGAAAATTATATTATTTTATAATGACTTTATATAAACATACTCATATATACATCCATTGTTTTTCTTCATATGATTTTGGTGATTAAGCTGTTCAGACATCAGTACGCAGTAGAGCAGGGGTGGCCAACCAGACAAAGACCAAGAGCCACATTTTTTTACCAAGTTACCGCAAAGATCCACATCATATGTATGGGCACACATGAACATCAACCCATCCCTTCCTCATACTCATACTTTCCACTACGTTCAACAAAAAAATATAAATTCTCCCACTCTGTCATAAACGTCCTGTGTTCATCTTCATATTTTTGTTTTCCTGTGCATTTTTTCCCTGCCATTTTGAGCGCGAAAGGTTCATTCAAATGATTTTACTCTTACTGAAAAACTGCGCACATGCGCATTTGACGAAAATACCGTATTGAACTCAAGCGAAATGAAACTTGGATATTATAGTGACCCTACAATATGTGCTAAATGTTACTGGATGTTACGCTGTTTAGAGATTTAAATTAGAGTGTATGATTTCACATTGTCCGCGAATGCATCAGGATGGATGAGAGAGCGAGGGGGCGGGGGAGTGAGGGGTGAGCGGAGGTTTGTGTGAGAGCAGATGGCGAACGACTGGAAAGAGTAAGGCTGCAAGAGAAACAAAGACTGTTTTTTGTTTGTGTTGTTTTTGCGTGGTTACGGCCAACAGTAATGGCGTGCTGCTGTTGTCAATAATTGACAGTTCATTTGACTACTTTTCGTCATTATTGCACGTCTGGCAGAATGCGACTATATGAACGTAAGAGCCGCATGGAACCAGTCAAGGAGCCGCATGCGGCTCCCGAGCCGCGGGTTGGCCACCCCTGGCTTAGAAAATCAAACTGTAACAATAGCAGCTTACGTTTTGAGTCACTTTATGGACAAAAGTTACACACCACAAATCTGAAATTATACACACCCTACGCTATGCTAAAAATGCATAGCATTCATCAACAACTCATTGGCGGAAGTGAGGGTTTTGCTCAACACATGTAATCATCCGACCGGAACACGGTGGGCTAAATAGTAAAACATAACTTAACAAAACTCTGAGGCAGAGGAATTTTAATAATCGAGTTACTAAAATCACTTGATGAATCATTACAGCTCTACTGATGATGTTGATCTTCTGTCATTGTAAAGTCCTCGAAGGCTGCAATGTTAGCACTGTTGTATTGTAGCAAGAAAGTCCCCAGGTTCAAGTCTTAGCCTGGTTTCCTACATTTTGTAATACTGTCGACATGTTCTTCTGCTAAAGTGCTGATGGTGTTTGTCTCACTTCAACATGGAAAACCTCACTTCCACAGTGATGTATTGATGAGTTTAACAGCAAAGCATAATAATCTGTCACACAGCCTTGACACTGAGATTAAACTGACAGTATTTATACATTCAATGCCAATACGATTCAATTCAGAGCTTCGGACAGTAATGTAATCTCCCCTGGTTCGTTTAGAAATATTAAATCCTCATAGATAATGTAATGCTCCTCAGTGTTTTACACTCAGATGCAGCGTGACTGTATCCAGGCAACCCCCCAGCGCCAAATGAAAACAGAAACGGACGGCGGGCCAAATGCAAAGTGTTTGTCATAACTTTCAGGATAATAAGCTAATTATTCAGCCAGCATTCAACACCCAAAAGCACTTCATCTGCGTAACGATGAATACACTCAGGCTCAGAGAAAGCCCTATTGGTGTTTTTTTTTCCCCCTTTTTTTTTTTTGTCAAACTAGCACAGAAGGTGATGGGAAAAAAACAAAAAACATCTCCTTACAAAACAGTCGCAACAAAACGATAAATTATACATGTTGGGAACGTACGCGGCTCGGAACAAAATCGGCGCAAATCTTTTTACAATCGACTTCATTAATACGGAACAAGCCAGACGGACAAATGACCAGCCGTGGCAAAATGGGGTGTGGAGGACCATTATGACCGCTCTCTCTCCTGTCTCAGGCAGCTTGCTGCGTCATGCACTTTCATCCTATTTCAATAATGACCACAGGATTCAGGACGGGGAGGAGATGACAAAATGTTCCTTTTTGGAATACCACTCTTTAATGTGAGTGCTAGCACAACTGATTGCTGATATTTAAATCTGTTTATGCAGGCTGAGGTGAGAGGGAAGGAATCCACCGATGGGCGTGCGTGTGTGGGTGTGTGTGTGTGTGTGTGCGCGCAATCTCTTTGCCCTGATTAGTACAGGTGGGCCCCAAACATCTCGCCTTTCTGGACTTCAGCCATGAACAAGCAGAATAAGAAGTTCCGGAGACCCTCAACCACAAATAGGGCAAGATTAAAAAAATTTAAAAAATAAAGAGTAACCCATCATTTATGGATCAGGTAGTTGAGCTAGGTACCGGCGATTTTTGAGACAAACACTGCGTCCCTGAAAACTATTTACTGCTATTGAACTTTCTTTTTTTTTTTTTCTCTCTTCTCACGTTTAAACCAGAAATTTTTCAATAGGGTATTATGGTATTAGAACAACGCCTCCCAATGATGAGGGCTGACAATTTGAAAGTTTTGGGGTCTTGAGATTCCATTCGGAAAACCAATCCAAAAGCTGCGGTATGTAACTTTGATAAATATATATATATATATACGTAATTGTTGAAACCGTCACTATGTTGTGACAGTATGGAGTGAGACAGAAAATCTGTGACACAAAAAAGTCAAACTCCTCTGCCTCTTCCCAGAGCTAGCTAGAAACAACCAATGGCAACACTTTATTTGAAAGGGTGAGCATAAGACTGACATTACAACGGTCATGAACATGAAGGAGTCTTCATGAATGTTTACAACTGTTGTCATGAAGTGTCCTTTGTTAGATAATGACACTTTTAATGCAAAGTTTTATAAGAATTTGCATTAAAAGGTCAATTAAAATTGTCATTATTTACCGAATGAGACGTCATGACATGTGTGAAGACTTCTGTGTGTTCATGACAGGTCTTATGTAATGTTTATGTATTCATGTCATGAATACATAAACATTCATGACAGGTAACACAAATAAAGTGTTACCTGACCAATCAGAGGTAGGAGGCGGGTCTTAGCGCTGTCAATCACATTTTTTAGCGTTTTTTTGGCTGTTTTGAAAACTTTTAGTTGAATAAAGTGAGACATCTGCCTTGAAGTTTTTGAAATTGACTGTTAAGGATTCTTCAAGTAGTTAGCCATTTATATTCATGCTTTTGTTTTGAAGTGGGTGAAGAATGTCGCATCGTCACATTCTCTTCCTCCCAATCCCCAGTAACTTTATTTAGAAAGAGAAACATACAGGAACAAAATAAAACAGACAGTACAGAACAACATACACAGGGTTATTGACAATTTTCAAAGTATCCTTTTTGTTCCACATAAAGACTATTTATTTGAGGTTGTAGTTTGACAAGATGTGAAAAGGTTAGATGGGGCATGAGTTGTATAGCAAAGGGACTGTATTTATGGCTGTGGGCCTTTTTTTGTTGTTTTTCTCCATACAGCATGGCTTTCCGCCACACCTGCCCTGTTTGAAGGGATGCCGCCTCAGCTGTGGAGGTGGCGGTGCTGAATATGCAGAGCGGCAGATACAGAGGTGAAGCACACATCACCCAGAGCAACTGGCTCACAATCAAACAGGAGAGGTTCCCTGCTTACACGATGTTCCGCTCCAATTCTCTGCCGACTGTGAGCCACAGAACGAATTCTGGCCTGTGCGAGCGCCTTGCGTTTGGACTCGCTGACAGGTGCTTTTTCTTTTTTTTCTTCCTGCATCTCTCTTTGAGGTTTTGCTAAGCTGTCACAGAGTGCCTCCATTATGCTTTGCAACTTCTGTTAACGATCAATACATTACATTTCTGTCCCTGTGTGTCGCTGAAGGCTGAGTGCCAGCGGTATCAAGAGTTTAACTTAGCAGAGGAAGCTTTGTCACTCACGGCACTGGTGGGATTGATGCGAGGCCTCTCCATGGCGATGGTGATGCAGTTGAGGAAGATGATGACCAAAACGACGTGGTCAAACATCTTGTGGGTGATAATCTTGTTGCACAGGATTCGGAACCTTGGGGAAACAAAAAAAACGTCAATTAGACCAGAAGAGTGTACTGAGATGTAATGTATTTACAGGGCAGATTGAAACCCAAATGCGTTGGTGCCCACCCTCTATTGTAAAGCAACTCGCATTGTGGCTGATGTTGGTGTTCTTCTCCCTGGTGTTAGAGCCCAGACTCTAGCACCAGGTGGCACCATCTTCCTAATCTGCCCAAGGTTCCCCAATTCGTGTTGTACCATTATCAAGGTCATTGAACCAAAACCTTGCCAACGCCAATTGAGACTCAACCAGAAGTTGGTTGTTCAAACAGCGTAGGAGTCAAGATCATAGAAGTACTAAACCACAATGTGAAAGTGGACATTCTGAAGTTCAAGTATCTCGGGAACGAGATCCCGAGATACTTGTACTGCTTTACTTGGGGTGGGACCTCTTCCCCGACCCGGAGAAGGCACTTTACCCTTCTCTGGCTCAAGAGCATGGCCTCGAGTTTGGAGGCACAGACCCTCATTCCAGGCTGCTTTATACTTGGCTGTGAACTGCTCCAGGGACTGCTGGAGATCACGACATGATGAAGCCAACAGGATCACATGGTCTGCATAAAGTAGAAACGCCATCCTGAGGCCCCCAAAACGGATCCCGTTTAAAGGTATTAATCAAATTTGAAAAGCTTCAGCAAAAACTTCTGCTTTTGTTCTCAGTATTAGAAATTTGTAGTAATGCTGTTTAACATCTTGAAGGGGCAGTATTATGTAAAATCGAGTTTCTTAAGCTTTACATCGTGTTATATTATTCCCTCATCAAAAACCTAGAGTCTCCTTCCAGGACAAAGCTCGTCCTCTGAGCTGCTGTTTCGAAGCTTCAGAGCTTCAAGCCTCCCAGAGCAGCCCTCTCCCGCGACTCCTCTAGTCTCCTTCAGACTAGCCAGCAGCAATTAGCAAACACCTGGTGGAACTGTGCATCTGCTGAGCTCATAATAGGAGCTACTTCTCAGAGCAACGCTGGTAAAAAATTTGTTGAAGGGTTAATAGAGGAGCCATGTTGTGATGACTTTCTGAAGGCAGAGTTTCAGAAAGAGCAGGAGCTTCTTAAAGAGACAGAGGACCAAATTCAAGACGTTAAATTACAAAGTCAAATTTCCTTTAAGCCCTATTTGATATATGCAGGATTTTATAACAATTTAAGTTAACATACTTACTTGATTGAGCTATAAAATGGTTCTATGTGGCTGGAAAACATAATCCTGCCCCTTTAAAATAAATCAGCAGAATATCCAGGTAATTTATCACAAGAAAAAGGCTGTTGAACAAAAGCACATCCAAGGTGATTACATGAGTTGAGTGAATGAGGCATTACTTCCAGTTGATGATTTTAATTAAACTCATTTGAAGCCTGAACTCTGTCGTGAGTCATTTTTTGAGCGATTCTGTGCACAACCTTTTTCTTAATTTAGATTCATTTTTATTTCTAAACGTTAATTCCTGCTGCTCGATTGCAAGTCGTAACAAGCTAGTTTCTCAAACACAAAACTGCTAAAAAAAATTTTTAAACTTCATCCTTATCTACTTTTTGCTCTGATAGAACAGCAGCCAGTTTTACTTGGCAAACTGCGTGGCGGTTTATTTCTTCCCAGTGTTGTAATTTAGACTCTCGTTAAACTTTATATGAGCATTTAGCAGGAGGAGGATCGAAGTGAAATTAAAAAGTGGAAGCGATCCCAGCAATCCAAATGGAAAATATACGTTCCTTAGATTAAACGTCTCTAAAACGTGAAATGCTCTCCTGTCCTGCAAAAGAAGATTTACTGAAACTAATTAACGACACGGCAGGTACTTTCGTGTTCAGAGAACAAGTGTAGATTTAGGTGTCGTTAGCTGTGAGTGACTTCCAACGAAGAGGCAGCCAGGCTGTAGGCTGATGGAAACAAGCTGGGAGATGCGGGGAAGCGACTGTTCTATACGATGGAGTCAGGGATTAAACCGGGAATCAACTGAGATTTGGAGGCTCATGTGGGTCTGAATGTGCAGTGGGGGCTCCGATCTGGGTTTTTGGCTTTATTTGGTAACACAGACATCATTGTGCCACCACTCACAGAGTCTCGCATGCATACGTGTGTGTGTGTGTGTGGGTGAGTTTGTTGTCTCCCTGCGCTTTTTCATACATTATTAATATCCGCATGCCAGAGGCTTGATTATACAGAATTTATGTGTTTTTCTCAAGAGGCAGAGGAGGGAGGACACATGGCTCCATCTCTTCCTCTCAGGCTTAAAGGGCAAATATCTGGAAGTGAACTTTAGCAGGAAACGGCTCCACCTCAAAACTCTCAAACACACACACACCCATGCACTGAGAGCTCATTTCATTGCTAAAGAAACAAAAACTGTCACTGGATGCTCGAGTGAAAATAACACTTTCAGTCAGAAGTCATCCTGATAACAGGAAGCGAATGAGAAAAAGATTCTGACAGGAGTCGGAAGATTTCACCCCACAGCACCCACCCTACTGACCTTTGCAGTTTTTCCGGCATCAAAACAAACCCTCCTGATTGACAGGTGGTATAAAGGTGTTTCATAGCCATCGCAGAGAGTTTTGTACTTTTCCAAATATTGTGAAGTGTATCAAAACTCAAGCGGAGAAATTGACAGAATTTAACAGAAGTTGTATTAAAAAAAAAAAAAAAAACTAAACAAAACAAAACAACAACAACAAACTCGAGATGTTCCAATTGAATTCTAGGTATTCAGTCCTGATCTTTGCTTTTTTTTTAAATGATTGGTGTGAAAGTCCAAAAGCGTCACTCTGAAACCCGGAGATCTGTGTAGTTCTAGATTTTAGATGGAGAATTTTAAACATTCACAGCCTAATTTGGTGTGCGCGGTTTGGAAAAGTGCAAATGAGGCAATAAACACTTGTTGAACAAATCTTGGATTTCTCCTTTGAATCCAACTGTGTGGCAGACTCGGTCCATTTGGGGCCCGAAATGGCAACATTTGTCACATTTTCAGCTGGTGCGGTTTGTTTCCACACTCTATAACAAAACCAGTTCCCCTCCTTGCCTGTGGAGGCACTGCAACAAGTACTATTGAAGGAAACGACAAAAAACCTCTGAACCACTTCCTTCTTCATAAAATGTAACCAAAAATGGAGAGGAGTCAGATTTTAGGGGTTGTAGGATTTCTCTTTTGTCTCAGACAAAAATCCACAAACCATTTCTCCTGTGAGCGCTAGACTAGCGCTTTTGTTTTGGTTGTATTTACGCAGAATGCCCTGAACTGTAGTCCACTTCCTGCTTTTAGAGAGGTCTCCAGTCCGCTTGGCGTTCACATATCCATTCGGACCGCACCTCAATTCGCCTCAACCAACCGAGTAAACAAGCTAGCATTAGCCTAGCACCAAGGCAAAACACAATTTTTATAAAGCAGCAATTTCTTTCTATGTAAGTTTTGCTCATTTATTACAGTTAACTGGAATCAAACCAAAATATTCAGAGAGCTGAGTCCTGAATTAGTCAAGTTAAGTCAAGATGGTGGACAAGCCTAATTTCCCATGAATAATTGGGAGCTACGATTCATAGAAAAATCTGCAAAGATCGATGAATAGTGAGTCCACTGCAGTAGTGTGATGCTAGAGAATGAGCATGCTAGCATTAGCACTGAAGCAAAGTACAAACTGTGGAAAGCAGGGTACTTTTTCTGCAGGTTTTGTGTGATTAAAGATAAATAATGTTTTGACAATGCTGCAGATCACAAGACCCCAGGGGGCTTTCCCCATAAACCCTTTCTAAAACATACAACAGAAATCAGGGAGCTGAAGCATCCAGGTCTCCTAACAGAACTGAGATGAATGAACTTCTGCTAATGTGCGTGGTGAAAATTGCTTGACTTCGAATAATGAAACTAGAATTTGTTTTTACTGTACCAAAACATGAGGAAGTACTATTTATTTAATTTGTTAAAAAGATTTATCTGCTTAGCATTTATTCTCTTTGCTCTGATAAAAAACAAAATTATGAAGAAAAACAAATTTTTATCATGTGTTGTGCATTTTTCTTTCTGGTTTCTAAGTTTGTGGGGGGTTTTGTGATAGAAAAAAAAGCCCATAATAATAAATCATTTCAAAGCTATTTCCACCTTTGTTGTGGCATTTACAACCAGAAAACAAACATTTGTCAGCAGGAAAACAGTTTTGAATTGAGAAGCTGCAGGAACCTGGATGGTTGCGTGTGAACGCCTCCAGACAAATGCAACTTTTGATCCTCTTTCAACATCCTGTTTGCTTGATTTTACGTCTAAATAAGCTCAAACACAGCTCAGCTAAAAGGTCTGCAGAGATATACTAAATGATGTCATCGTAGTGTAATGGTTGATTTGAAGGGTGAATAAAATCCCATAATACATCATGCGCCTGAAATATGTGGCACAGTTTTTAAAGATAACCTGTCATAAAATAAAGAAAAGGGAATTCATTTTTTAAAGACATATTCTCACTACATAATTCAATCATTTAAAAATGCCACTGTCTCAAACTCAATATTTAATTAGTAGGCTAAATATTAAGTTAGCAACCTAAATAAGCTAAATATTTATTTTGTTAAAATATTCAACAACTAAATGTTTTTGCTTATTTAGCTTGCCAGCTAAATATTTAGTTAGCAAACCATTTTAACTATTTAGCTTGCAAACTGAATAAGCTAAATACCAGAGGAAAAGAAACGATGAAGGTGTGACAAGAGTTTATATAAATGTTCACAAGATCCAGCTTTTATTTTGGTAATCCACTTACAATAATCGGCAAATTAATTTGCAGATTAGCTAAATATTTCTCTTAGCTTCAAAATAAATATTTGGCTTGCTGACTACATATTTAGTTTGGAGGTAACAGTTTAGTTTGAGGCTAAATATTCAGTTTGCTAAATAGTAGATATTTATTGTGAATGTCTAGATTCACAATAAATATCTAGTTTTGAGCTGAAAATGCAATTTGAAGCTAAATATTTACCTAAGCCCAAATACAGCTTAGCTAAAAGGTCTGCAGAGACCTGGCTTCCTAACAAAGCTAAATTGGTTTGCTAATAAATATTAGGCTACAAAATAAATATTTTGTTTAGAGCCAAACATTTAATTTGAAGTTAAACATTCAGCTTAATAACAAAATATTTAGTTTGAGGGTAAATATTTAGCTTGCTAATAAATATTTAGCTATAAAGTAAATATTTGGGTTAGAGCTAAATATTTAATTTGAAATTAAGCTTGAAGTTACATTTTTAGCTTGCTAATAAAATATTTTGCTTAAAGGGACATATTTAGCTTGCTAAACCTGCATTTTTTTCCCTCTTAAAACAGGCTAAATAACCCACATTATTGCTTTTTTTGGCTGTATAGTTTTAAAAATGTCACCCCGTATTGACTGCTGCTGTAAAATGGCAAAGTTTGACAACTCAAGAATATAAGTCTATATTTAAACTGGAGGCTTATGAAACCTGACACTCTTAATGGTGTTGAAAAGATACAAATGTTGTTCAAATATCATTGCGGTATAATTACAGGACAACAATTAATTGACTTTGTTGTAGTTCAGAGCAAAAATGATGGCGGAGGAGTGTAGATTGCGCACGTGGCCGAGACAACGCGATGCACTCAGAGGGAAAAACTCCCTTCCTCCCTCCGCTGCCGCTTGCTCACCCCTGATATGGCAGAAATGTGCAGATGAAAGAGACTTCTGAAGTGTGAGTGTGGGAGGGAATAGGAGTTGATATAAAAAGGGATGAGGGAAAAAAATAAAAAAAACTCATTCTGCGGGAAAATGACTTTAGAGTCAGCACTATGGAATGTCAGTCGAACGCAGCAATAAAAAAAAAACAGAAACCTTTTCTGGTCAATTGGAAGATTACATTTTATCAGTACATTTTCAGAGTTGCTTACTTTCTCTGTGACAAGATTTTGACAGTCGGAATAGAGATTGAAAAACATTTTTTTTTTGTTAGATAGGAATCTGCAAGACTCAATCGAAAGTGTTTGACGTGTTGAAAAAAAAAAAAAAAAGCCTGATGTGGAGCGTACCTGGACTCTGGGGGGAACAGGTAGAGGGACCATGTGTCTCTCTGCCGACACCATGCTGGCTGCTTCTTCTCCATCCATCGGAGAATCCTGGCAAAACGACTCTGCACAGAGGAAAACATGCACAGAACATGCGTTATCCAGATGTCCAAAGCTTCCTGCTGGATAAACCGGCTTTACAAATAAAAGATGTGACCATCAGTACAAATCTGGTAATTGTAATCGTGTAAGTTAAATGCAGTTTTAAATTGCTAACACCTGACCCTCCATCTAAACATCATGCTTCTATAGCAAATTGGACATCAGGCTGTATCTAGATGCTCCTTATCAAATATACTTAAATAAACAATGAGAATAAACTCTGTGAAATATTGCATTTTTATGCAGTTATGTTTTTTTCACTAAAATAAGTCACAATACTTTCATTTTCACTAAGCTAACACTAAATATGTTGGGTTGTTATACCACATGTTATTATTAGGGTTGAAAAACTTACCACGATATAGGAGTTTCATATCAGTCGATATCGATAATTGTCAATGTCGATAATTATTGATTCGGTTTTTTTCTGTTTGTTTTAAATATCTGAAATACTGGCAGTTCTATGTTTTACCCACAGTTTTCATTCCACTGTTTTTTTTCTAAGCAGTTTTGAGGCACGGTGGTGAAACCTGAAACTGCTGCTGCGCAAGTTACTCGACAGGTTGTTGCTAGGTAACCAAAAAGTGAAGTTGATGCCACCAAAGTTGCTTAGCTAGCCATAAAAAGGTTGAACGGCTAAGTTCTTTATCAGACTTCAGTGACAGTTCTTTATATTGAGTACTGAATATTCTATCAGATGTTTTCTGTATTAATATGTACTGTTATTGGGTTACTGTCCAGCCCTAATCATGGTGTCCAGCCTCCAACATCTCAGGAGGGCAGAGTTAGTGTATGAAGGTAACTGCAGGTGGAGACTAACCTGGTTGACCTCATCCTCCGCATTCTCGTCTTCTGTGTTCTCCTCCAGGGAGACGTTGGTCGGGCCCAGGGCCGACGGAGTTCCCTTCCCGTTGCAGTCGCTGTGTTCTGGAGGCCGTAGGTGGGACAGGGAGGGCGGCCTGGAGCTATGCATGCTGGCTGAGCGGTGCAGGTAGGGCACCTGCGTGGATGAAAAAAAAAAAGTGCAGGTAAGTAAATTAGGGACTACTTTTGCTTAGCATTCCAGAACGGGAACATTTACTTTATATACTTCAGGAATTAGAACAAGCTTAGAATCCAGAGGAACTCACCTTACTACCTTAGTTTAACATTATCAGAACAGGAATCCAGAGAAACCCCAAATAGTTTATAAATTACCGACTATTTATTCTTAAACATAGGGAACTAATATGTAGTTTTATACTTTTTCTTCCTTTGTTTTGTTATTTTGTTTGTATTTCAAACAAAACTGCCTTTGTGCTGAAAATGTGCTCTATAAATAAAATGACCTTACCCTTCCTAAGTTATATACCTGCAGATCTACAAGCTTCTAAAACCAAAGGCAAGTCAGATCTGTTGTAGATGATACATTTTAGTGACTGTAAGGAGGAAGCAAAATGACAAAATAGTTTTCAAATGTATTTACGAGTCCTCCATCCATCTTCCTATCAACTGTGAGTATCTTCTGTGTCCCTACTGTCCCACAATGTGTCAATTAACATATTTATAAGAAAAACAGTATTCTCCAAAAAATGTTTTTACATATTTTATTTAAGGTTGTGACTTTAACATGTTAATTTTGACTAATTAATGGCATTAATTTTAAAAGGGTTAAAACTTTCAACACTGTTAATCATATTTATTCCATCCGGAACTTTTGTATCCCTTTGTTTCTGGTACATCCGTAAACCCGATGTACAAGCGACATCCGCAAACAACAGCGGCTTCTCTTGGTCCACTGAGGGTTCAATTTTGCTTAAAAACAAAAAACCCCAAAAAGAAAAGAAAAAAGATCTGATTGCGTGCTGGAAAAGACTGTGTTCAAATTGTGCTAAAAGGAGTTAGGGAGGATTAAGCTCTAACGTAGCTTCTCAATGCTAAACATGATGCAGCAGCAGATATACGTTGCCAACGTTAATGTTGTCCACATTTCTAAAGAACTTTTATTTTTTCAAAGAAGTTACACTCAGGGTTCCTGAATTGCTTGAAAGTGGAATGGGAATAACAGCACTATGCTCCAATCGGATGGCTGAAAAACATAACATATTAAAAACAATAAATATCTTTGTTTTTGAACTCGTATGCCTATTTATTCAATTATTTAGCAGCAAAAATTGTTTTCTATTAATATGACATTAATTCTTAACAGACCCTGCAATTAACTCTATACTCATTTTTAACTGATTCCCACCACTGATTTAAATTCAAAATGTCTTCACTGAAAGTAAAGTGGAATCAAAGTCACATTTCTTGTTCAAGGACAATATTTCCATCCATCCATTTTCTATACACCCTTGTCCCTAGTGGGGTCTGGAGGGTTGCTGGTGCCTATCTTCAGCGAATGTTTCGGGCGAGAGCTGGGGTACACGCTGGACAGGTCGCCAGTCCAGCACAGGGCAACACAGAGCCAATATTTCCACATGCTAAATTGTTTTATACAATGGCATATCAAAAATGATTTGTATCCTTCTCAACAATCAACGGAAAACTCTTGTTTGGCATTACTGCAATCAAATCCAAGATTTATGTGGTTTCCTACTGGTATTTTCACAACTTGGTCATGAGCTCAAAGTCTTAGAGGTTGGAAGACCTCCTTGCCATCAACCTAACTTCATCTTTCCTTGTTTTTACAATATAACTGTCTTAAACTGCTCCACGTTTTCCCTGACCTGCCTGCTGGATTCCTTGATCTTCACGATGCCGTTGGTTCTCCACAACCTTACTAAGACATTAACATTTGTGGATGTAATGGGTCTTCAAGAGGTAGGAACACTGTTAAAGAAGCTTGGAAAGTCAAACAGCTTCAAAAACTGCTCTACCTGCAGTAAGGCCTCAGGGGGCAAATCCATGGAACTCCGAGTTTCCACGGACTCCATCCTCCTGTGCCGCGGTCCTCCATGAGGCTGCGACATCGAGTCCGTCCTAGGAAGGGACGTGTCATCTTCGTCCACCAACCCGCCTCCACCTTCTCCTCCACCGTCTCCTTCGTCGGAGCTCGAGTTGCCCTCTCCGGATAAGAGAGACCGCCGCTCTCCAGACTGTCGCTTCTGCCGCTTGTACGATGGTGCGCGGCTCAGGCTGTTCCAGCTGGACCGCCGGCTGCCCCAGCCGCTGCCGGTCGTCCACTGGCCGTGCGGAGAGGAGCGGGAGCTAGTCTGTGGAGAGAGCGGTGCAAGAGGATGACCAATGAGAAAAGTCGTCATGACTTTGCTGTTTTTCATTGGTTACTTGTGTGGTTTTCTTGCATTTCTGGGCAGATGACCTTAATAGAGCTGCTCTACAATGTGATAATCAGAGCTGACCTCACACTAGCTGTGTTTCCATTAACCCTATAATTGAGTAGTTTGACATTTTGAAAATAAATTTGTTTTGTGGAAACACCCCAATTCCGAAAAAACAAGTTTTTCTATAAAAAGTTTTGCCGCCAGGATGAGGTGGTTACAAAAAAATTGGTTTACTTTGCAAAACTACAATGGAAACTCTTTTTGCATCACACAAATCATGTGATCAACAACCAGATGTTGCCACTGGTGCAAACCGCGAAAAAAAAAAATAACAGAAAGTAGATGGAGGATTATTCGCGGCATGTTTTTAGTAACTTATCGCATGAACAAACTTATTCAACATGTGATTTTAATTGCGTTTCTTATTTCATGGAAACACTGCAATTGCAAAATTGCATTTCTTCGACATTAGAGGAATTGTCCATGTTCAATTGTCTAATGGACAAGGACATGCAGCTACTGACGTAGATAGACATGGAAGACTGGGATTTAATCTCTCAAGTCTTCTTTTTGATCATCAGCTTGTCAGATAGAGCAGTGATTACGGCCAAAAGCAGACGGCCGGATCGATAGAAGGCATTAATCATCATCGCTCATTGGGAAGAGACACACATTCAATTGAGACACTGTGGCCAAAGCCGAGTAGAAGACCAAGCAATTTCTTGCTGCTTGGTTACATCCTGGCAAACCTTCCATCCCAAAAGAGAACTGCAAAGCGCAAGACAAATGAATAACACTCTTACTCACAGGCGATTTGTCAAAGCAGGCTGGGTCCAAGGAGATATTGCTGCCTTGACGAGATTCGTAGCCCAGGACGGGGTCGCCCGCCACGGGCAACTTGGGGATGGGCATGGGTGTGGCAGCAGTATGGGTGATGAGAGGTGGAGTCAGACTGGTCTTCATTTCCACGTGACCATTCACCGGCACTACTGTTGAAGTAGAGACGGATGGAGATTGGTTAGAGTCTATGAGGATGTTCAGACGTTGCCTTATTTTCTGAAAAAGAAGGACTTAAAAAATGGAGAATCAAGTATTCATGTTACTTGTAGGGTAACATGAACACATCAACATAGGAGCAATCTGATGGAAGTGAAAGGGAACATTGTGTTTGGCAGCAACACCAATGAAGAGCAATAGGAGAGTAACGCAACTTTAAAAATGCTGATTTTTCCTTTATGGTTTAATAAAAGTTTGGATGGTAAAGAAGTGGGTCTTCTAGCCAGGTACGCAGCTTTATAGGAGCCTGAAGAGACAGACGGGAAGTTAGAAGTTGCACTGCTTACCGCAGTGTTTCCATTTGGTTTCCAGGCTGCTGCCTGAGCAGCAATAAGAGTCGATGGGAAATGGCACACAATGAGTGGTAGATAAAGCTGCTGTTCTGGTTTGAGGACGACCATAGAGACAGCAGGCGGGGAATAAATGAGGTACACCTTGAGGAAACAGGTTGTCCAAATAAAACTTTAGCACACACGTAGTGCGAGATGTTTTTCACATCACATGGTTCACATCGGTCCTCTGTGGCATTTTATGTACAGTCAGTATATGTTACCAACGATCATGACTTACCTGTTGAAGGCGATAAGTCCTTTTTGCTGCCATTGACGTCTTCCATACTTCGTGCAACAGAATCAATCTCTGACCCGGTTTTAGAAGCATCCCCCTTGTGAAATAAATGAGCAAAGAAGATATTACAAAGCGGAACGTGGAGTTTTGTCAGACCAAACACAGAAGAAGGGTTATCACCACAAAGTGGAATGGAATTAAAAAAAACATCCGACAGATTGAGGTTTGCTTACTAAAGATATTATTTTAATTTTGATATTTAAGTCTATCTGTTTATAAATTACACTTAAATCAATTCAAGCATTTGTGATACAGCAACTCCTAAATACAGCAACTACTCCCAACTCTAAAGTTGACATGTGAAATTTAATGTGTCCCCTAAACCTATAGCTGTGATGGACAAATTTGATAAGATGTAGTATTGAAACCTTGCTGAGTATTAGTGGTGTCCAAGCTTTTCAGAGTAGTTGTGATACTTCACCCTAAAGATGCTGTCACACTGTTTTGACATATACCGTATGCACAGTGGGAAAATAGCAGTTATTTCTGCAACATGTTCTCTAAGTATTTGTTCCGACCCAATTTTCTGACGAAAAATTGGGTCAGATGACGAACGCAGCGATCAGAACCCGTTAAGGTCACCGGGGCCTCGTAGACGGCTCGCGATTCCCTGAGGTCTGTTTTGTCTGCAGCTGTGCAACAAATTGTCGGGAATGTCATGAGTGAAACAGGAAGTGAGATACGGCAGCAAAGTAAGACGAGTCCACTTCGGGGGCAGAGGGGGAATTCAACTAAAGTATATAACTAGCATAAAGTGGCAAGAGCTCAGAAGTACAGAAAAAAAACAAAAGTGACAGAGCGTTCTTGTTTGAGTCGCTTTGAGTTTATTGGTGTGATTCCGGTACATACTGTTGGACTGATGTGTCATGCATAAATCTGGTCGGAGCGTGAACAGCTGGACACAAGTGTTGTGTTTTGGGTTGAGTTATGATGTCTGTTACAAAGGCCAGCTACGTAAAGTGCTGCTGTGGAAGTAAAACTGAGAACATGGAGCAAACACCCTGACATAACGACAGAGGTTTCTGAATTTCCTTTATTCGTCACTAGAAACTGCACTGAGAGCTTTGGAGTAAGGAGAAGTTGTTGGTCTATTATTACACAAAGCAAGCTGGATGCTCTTCAAAGCATTAATCTTTAAATTATCCTCCCATCAGCAGAACCGTTTAGGGATGAATCTCTAGCCTCTGTAGCTGCTGAAAGTATTCTCTGCTTATCATTTAACTCGTCCTTCCTCACTCTCCGAGTCTTTTCCTCCATGCTTCTCCTCTGGTTACCTCTTCCATGGACGGATTTCCTCCCTCAAATCGGTGGAAATAAAAACAACTAGATATGTCTCTTGTATTTGTTCCACTTCGCTGGTGCCGGCAGATATTATTAAAGCGGGAGAGGGTGCCACGGTGGACGGCGTATTAATGAAAAGCCGGCCCAGTGAGTCAGCCCTCTGTGGCAGCAAAGAGAATAAACAGTAGGTAAAAAAGCCTCCGGACCAAACCGCCACACATCACCTCTTGAACTGACAAATTACTTCCTTGATACTTCCCACGAGCCGAGAAGAAAAAGAGCGCATGAATATTGCGCGTTCCAGGATTTCTATTCTGGTGATCGCATTTGCATTTTCTTCCCAGCAATTAATGCCACTGCGTCGTAAAACCCCCATCTGATTTGCTTGACCTGGGAAGATTAGGGGTAGAGGGGGGGATGATGTAGCAAGAGTGGATGGTAATGAACTGGTGGGCCAATCAACTCAAGGGCCACTTGGACCCTTTTATGGTCTCTGTAATCATGCATTTACATATTTTAGAGGATTTCTTGCTGTTTCGAAATGTGGGATCACAGCAGGACACATCAAGCACCTGAAGATATCTTGGAGTCACAGCTGCGTAAGCTTATAGGTTTTCGAGCTGCAGTTGGAGAAGACATTTTCAGACGTTTTTCATTGACAGACGTATTGTAGGTGTTTTAGGTGTTTTCGCTCCATTATGTTTGAAATTTATAGTGTGGCTCTCTGTGGTTGTTGCAGCTATCGCTAATTCCTTCCCTTTTTTCCCCATGTCCAGGTGGTACAAAACAGAGAGGTAGCCAGATTGTATAACTGCAACTAAATACAAAACTACAAACACAGGCGTTCCCTCAATGTATTATAAGCCTGGCGGGACATCAGGCTTTATTTGTGCCCAGACCAGGCTAAGCATTATTTTATATGTATTAGGATGAAGCAACTGAAGTTAAAATAATTGACATTTATTTTAATTGCATTTTGATAATGTTTGCTTTTTTAAGACTTTATAGTCGGTGTTTAGGTGTTGTTAATTATGTCTTCTAATAACACATAATTACCAGGTGATATTTTCAAATTTTCTGTCCATTTTGAACATTTTTCACTCAAAAACACAGTGGGCTGCTGGATGACAGCCCTGGAACCCCTTCCACCAGGTTTGAAACCCTGAAACATCTTGTAACGGGTGTTTCTAAAGGAAAATCTGTGGAAAACCTACATAAGAGTCTCAGGACATACTGTTAGAAAAACTCTACCTTTATCTTCAGAACCATTTCTCAAGTCCATTTAATTGAACTTAATTGTTGTTCTAAACAAAAGGGTTAAAAAAATTTACTGACTGACAGATGTATAGATTAGTAGGCAGTGATAGAAATTTAGCAACGAAGCCTTCCCGTGGAAGGGTCCCACAGCAAATCATAAGATTAATAACAACACTGATGATGTGCAAACTCCATCTGTAGTGTGAAGCTGAATCAGAAACAGGAAGTATACTTATACTTCCCACCTCAAATATGACACTGTTGTTGGACTGAAGAGCTCTTTAGTGACAGACTGGTGCATCCTAAGTGCACAAAGTAGCGTTAACATAGATCCTTCCCAGCTACCTTTAACTTACTGCTGGCCATAAGGGATATTTCTAGTTCTGTATTTCTAACTAAAATACAGCTCTACAATATCGAGTAACGCCTTCTTCAACAGCCCCTAAAGTTTAGAATGATTGAAAGGTGTATTTATAAAAAAGTAACCTTTGATTATAAAGTTAGTAAAAACGGTTTTCAGACTGCTCATTATTTCACTTCATCACAAAATAACAAAAGATGCATCCTGGTAAATATTTGGGATCTATTGATTGTTTTCCAATCCTGTGGCTTTCTAAAGTTTCTTTAAGCGATGTGGAAACATGAAACCCGAGTAAGAAGATGAGCTCCAAGGGAGTTCTGGTTTAATATTAGCCTTGTTTCATTACTGAGAACACCATACACAGTGTTATGTAAGCCCTTTATACCCAAGTGCCTCATCCACAGCGTAGCATTCAGTTTACTGTCTGCTAAGGAGCTGCTGATAAATAACCAAACTGAAGCAGCAGCTCACTTTTGTTATTCTTCAGCCTGTTTATGTAAAAAAAGAAAATATAGAATATGTCTTATTATGTGAAATGCCTTCCAGGCAGGCACCATCTATTATTTAGTCGTCAAACACCAATTATTGAAGTCCCATCTGGTATTTAGTTTGGAAAATTAATTTCAGCAGAAATACAGTCAGTGGCAAAAACAGGCTATGAATTTTTCATTCTGGAGTAGCGGGTGTTGGCACTCATCAGTGAATGCTTTACTCACCCTGCATTCGGAGTTTTAGCAGAAAATATCAGATGTAGACATGATCTGTGGGGGGAAATCGGAGGTTGAGTTTGCCTATATTTCCTTGTTTACACTCTGCCAGCCCCAATTTAGGCTCGGACCTGCGAGGAGGAGATGGGAGCGCTCGCCGGTGGGCCCTTCGATAATCGAGAGCAGACGCGAACGGGGGATCTCAATTACATTTCTTCAAAAAGAAAAAACACAACAAAGAAAACGGGAGCCAGAGAGCGGCTGTTGATAACAGGAAGCTAAGTAATTGTTTCCGTGTGTGAGCATGTGTGCATGGCCACTAAAAGTGCCATCGGTAAACACAAACATTTAGATTAGTTAAAAATCGGATTTAAGTTTAAACAAACCCTTTATATTGAAATAAATTACTAAACAATGCACAAACCAGAGTGTGATTGTCACATTCCTGTCCAAATCAAATGGACCACTGTTGCGTACGATTTTATTCCAATAGCTTTCCAAAATATTTGCAAAAATTTGCAATACTCCTCCTGTAACAGGCTTCTTTAAATGACTAGTTTGAGTATATACAATATACGAAGAACACACATTTCTAAGGAAAACGCGAAATATAACCTCTAATGACTTCTAAGGCTGAAACAATTAATTGGATTAATACATTTATGAAATAATCAACTAATTTTGTAATCAATAAATCATTATTTGGAGTATAGACTCTAAAACAACACACTCAGAGAAGTAAATAGGCCAAAAAACTGTACGAGAAAATCCTCATTTTGCATTTAAGAAGAAAAAAAAAAAATCCTTCTTTGTCTGTAAATATTTTCTACTCAAACATCCTGAAGTAGTTTTTGCTTCACCTGATTCAAATTCAGTAAAGAAAAATCCTATTAAGTACCTTTTGCTACGCAATTATTAATAGTCAATAGATCAAACCTGCACTGCAGATGCATGCTTTGTTATATTAATGATTAAGCGTACACTAAAGGAATGCCGTGCTAATGTATTTCATAAAGTACAATGAAATAAAAAAGGACAACACCAACTTGTTTATTTTCTTACTTAAAAAGTAACTGGATTATGTGCATCTGCATTTTTGTTAATCTCTTTCTGAAATTGTGGGAAAAAATATGAAAAATATGGACAAAGTAAATTGTTTTTAAACCCGATTAATTGTCAGAATAATCGATTACTAAAATAATCACTAGCTGCAACCCTGATGACAGTAGCCCTTGTTGAACGGCACTCTGTGTTCACTCAAATCCTTCAGTAGCTGCGTTTCCATTGCAGATGTGCAAAAAACTATTTGATATTCAGCTAATGTAAAAAACAAAACAAAAAAACACTTTCTAACTAAAATACAGTGTTGCGGTGTATCCATAAAATATGTTTTTTCACGTTATTAATCATTTTAAAAATGGCACGCCATCAGCCTTCTACCACTTTCTGCCATCTTCTTCGTCTTTTCTGCCGGTAGTAACATCTGGTTGTCAATCGCGTGACTTGTGTGCTGTGACAAAAGCATTTTTGCATGATACACTAATTTTGATACGGCTGAAAAAGCAACTTATCCCAGTGCAAAAACATTATGTAGAAATACCTTTTTATTTTATTTTTTTTTAACTAGGGTGCGTCCATTAAACAAATTTATTTCGTAATTCCTCCCCCATCAATCTTACTTTGATGGGGGAGGGAACTTCCCAAAAAATTATCCCACACCATATTTTGTACTCTCCTCCACTACAAACAGGAGTTTGAAACGAGGAGATTTTTTGCCATCGCCAGCACTGAATTTGAACAAAGATGGCAGTCGGAAGAAAGCGTTGCTCAGAGTTGAGCGTTCAACATGAGGCTTGATATGGAGTCTGCTTATGAGGGAGAACAAAGCAAGTCACACAGCAAGTGTTGGAGACTTGGTTATCTCTTCTGAGCGCAGGTGAGCTCAGAACTTCAGTTAGTCTCAGCAGCAGTAAGGGAGCCATGCAGAGAACAGGTTAGAGGACAGGCAGATGAAGGGAAACATGCTCCGACAGCCTGATGGGAGATTTGCCTCTTGCGTGTGGAAAGATGGCCGACTGGCAATTGCTTCTGCGCTCTGTCACCGCTATTATATTTACGTCAATAACATGGCAGCAGCTCAGTGCCTTTCAGAATCAAGACATGGCAAACATGATTTTTGACCTCAAGAGGAGGATCTATTGTGATTTTAACACACAACGTTCCATCAGGTTTATGGACAAAGAAAGAGCAAATATCCAGAATCTGAATGTGTGGATGGAAACATCTCGATGTCAGAGTCAGATTGGTTTGAGAAGACTGAAAGTGTGACTGACCTCTGGTTAGCAGATGGGCTATGAAACTCTGGTCAGATGAATCTGGAGTCCAGATGACATTTATACTACAGTCAGAATTTGGTGTGAAGAACATAAAAGCACTGATTTATCTGGGTTTGGTTCAGGCTGACAGTATTATAAAGGGATATTTCCATGGCGTACTTGAGGCTGCTTAGTACCAGTACAACAACGTTGAACCACCACAGCCTACCAGAGTAGGTTCTTCAGGATGCGGTGGGACACGTGACACGCATCACACATATGCAGCTGAAAAATCTGCTGCAACTGCATGATGTCACGTCAATAACTCAAAAATACATCAGTAAACTAGTTTGGGTGACTTAGGAGAGAGACTATGAAATCCCAACCTTCTGTTAACGGCAAGGGCCTCACAATATGCACACTGTACGCCCAAGTATGTGGGAACCCAAGATACATCATGGGATTAAACTTTTTTGTTGAAAACCTTCTCATTGTAAGAGATATTTATGTCTGGAATTTCATTTTCTAAGAAGTAAACTGGTTAAAAATATTGTTTTAAGTGAAAATCTTGTCACACTGACGTACTTGGTACCACACAGACAACAGAGAATATAGGGAGTATAGCTTGAGACATTATCCAATAGGACTAAGTGTAACCCTAGTCTTGCTATTAACTTTGTGCATAAAGGATGGCATGTGGAGAAAACCAACAGCAGACTCTCCAGAACGTTCATTTTAAAATTAAATTTGAAATTTTGAGATTCAGATTTAGAAACTTTACTCCAAAAAGAGACTTGACCTGCGAATCGGTCAACCTCTGCTTCAAAACTATGACTTTAAATGAGAAATGATCAATAATGTTTATCCCTATATCCTCACTTGTGTTATTAGTGCTAATTAGACTCTGTGTCTGGGACCAAAACCCTTCTGGGGAATCACGGCGTTTTGCCTTCTTATCAAAGAGCCAATTATTTGCTCATCTTTTCTACTGATTTATACACCCAAGAGAGAGCAGCGTCCATTCAAACGCCTTGGAAAAGCTCCCATTCAGTACTTTATTGGATTGGACTGGCAGGAACAAAGATTTTCAAAACTTTTGGGGAAAAAAATGAAAAATCAAAACTAAATCTTGCACTGCTCAACATCACAGAGAACAAGTTAGAAAGGTTTTGTTTTCCAATAAGGCTAAGTGGTGCCCTGAAGGCACTCGTGGCTAAGTGTGGCTTAGAGCTGCATGTTAATATCTACATTAATGTCTGCTAAATATTAACCTGTCACATTAACGATGCAAAATGGCCTCCGCGATGTTATTCATCATTCTGTCACTCACGAGTAGAAACCGGCAGTCGAGAGGTCTACGGCGTCGTCGCAAAGCCGCCGTAGGGAATGATGAGGGGAGGAAAGGGTGAAGAGGGACGGGTGAGGGATAGAAGGAGGGTGGAGGGGGACTGGGCAGGATGGCTAGTTGATTAAATGGAGAGAGGGAAGGGAGGAGAGGCAGGGCTGCAGAGCTGTACATACCCCTGAGTCTACAGGCAGTTGAATTAGGCTCAGCTGGGCATGCAAGTCCTCCCGCTTGGAAATTTCCTTTTAGCGGAAGTGGCCGGAGAGAAGAAGAAGAAGAAGGGGAGAGGAGGCACGGAGGAGAGGAGTGGAGCCACAGCGGTGGACGAGAGCAGAGGGGAGAACAATAAAGATGATTCAACATGTTGGAAAATGTTGACTTCATCCTGCTGGAGAACAAATCCAAGTAGACGGCCGGGGCCATTAAGCCACTTGTGGAAGCATGAGAAGTGAGGGCAGCATAGAAACAGCATGGCCATGTCGTACTCTAGAGTTTACCTGTGTGGATTTTTTAATGAATGTGGAGGCTTTAAAGACAAGAAGTCTCATTTAATGTGCGTATAGAAACAGCACGTTTTTCCACTTTTGGAGACAAAAATCAGTCCTTTATTATGGTGCTATAATCTCACATTGAAAGGTTTTTGGGAAAAACACTGGTGGAACAATTGTTGGTACCCTAACCTAACCAATTTCTTAAAAAAAAAAAAAAAAGTAACTAAAGCATTTTTTTTTGTACCTTATACTGATTTAGGTTGACACCATTTCCTCGGTACTTCTAATTAGGAATCTACAGAATCTACAGAAGTACATTCATTTTATCAACTGGCCACAACACTGAACCAGGACCAAGATTTTGTTAGCGACAGCACACAATCAGAATGGTAGGAAAGGTAAAAAAAAAAAAAAAAAAAGAACAAAATCCCCAAACTGTCAGAACTTTATATGAGTGGAAGTTTGAGGTTACAAATTACCCATAGCAACCATAAAGTCCATCTACGGTATATGGCAACCGGTTGTTTGGGAGCGATGTCTACAGAAAGCAATCTTTTCTATCAGATGCAATCTCACATAAGATGGAGCTTTTTGCCTTTTCGTGGCGAAAACGATGAATGGATGTGTGGGAAAGGACCTCATACCTTATGTTACTTACAGTGAAGGATCTGAGATGCTGTGAGCCTGATTCTTTCCTGGACGCCATTTTTTGTGAGCACTGCATGATCAAATCTTACAAATACCAGAAGATTTTGATTATATATCTGCCAAATTACACCAATAAAATGTAAGGGAAGAAAATGAAGCCGATAGCTCAAAATCCCTAGTAGGAGTGAGTTCATTAAAGTCCGGGGTGTGTAAACGTAAAAAATGGGCCAAAATGGCCGCCTCCCTACACATTTTGGGACAGACCTTTTTTCTTGATTTGAGGGGATTTATATAAGTGCCAAATTTGAGATCTCTGCAATATATGGTTTGGTGTATCTCAGTTCAGGGGGCGCTATAGAGCAAATTGGTCCCGGTCCACTTTTGATGTTATTAACCTCCCACAGACTTTAGAGATGGTGTCATTTGGATCCCACAAGCTGTTTACTCTATGCGACGTGCACTTTTCTGACTTTGTGTATGTCGTTTCGTGAACTGACGGTCTGACGGCACACTCCTGCCACCTGCTTCTCCAACAGTCACTTGCCGCACTCTTCCTGAGCTTCGCGCTAAGGCTGGGGGAGGGTTAAAAACCTTTAATTTAATCTGGGGAACAATTTTGGGTGACTTTTCTGAAATGTCTAGACCCCACAAGTTTGCGTTTTTGGGGCAAAAAGAGAAATTAATCGTACAGTAGTCATGATCGGCCTTTATGTTGCTTTCACTGCTCAGGTCTAAAAAGTGGATAATTTATAGTTTTTTAAAATATTTCTGGTCATACAACAGTATGGTGAAATTCTAACATTTTACTTACGGCTATCTTACCATAAGAAGATATGTTCCCCAGCACAACCTAGTGAAATGTTAGGAGATTCTGTCCTGTTGACCAAAGGGGTTTGTACAAAGCAGCAAAAGCCTGGGTACCAATAACTGTGCCACCAGTTATTCCACTTATATGGATTTTTGTAAAAAATTTTTTCATTTGTGTTTTTGTTTTTCTGTATTGAGTATGTAGTCAGAAAGGTACATGTCTTCAAATCTGGATGGTATTCAATTTTAGTACCATAATAAAAGATGAGTATTGTCTGTGTTGTCAAAATCTTAACCAAGGATGTATTCATTTGCATTGAATGTGGATACTGCAAGAATATGTCTGGGTGTGAAATGATTCATTAAATGTTCTCTTGGGTTAAAAAAATAAAAATCACCAAAAAGACATAAGTCAGCAAGGTTGCACTCATTGCATTGGATACTGTACAGTCACATGGGCACACTGCTAGAGCCTGAAACAGAAACATACTGAAGAAAAAATGGTAGGTAAAATGAGCATGTAAAAAAAATAAATAAAAGATGTAAGTTGGGGGCTCGTTGTGCCATATGTAGCAGGGAGGCAAAAGGCAGGTCTAATGAATAAAAAAAGCAAAATGAAGATTAAAAGTAACATCTTTACAGCGTGTGGCGGTGTGTGCGTGTCTTGGCACCACAGCTGAGCACATCTCCTGGCCATGGTCCACGTCATTCAAGTTACCCGTTACCTAGCAACCCTGAAGCAAAGAAAGTTTGGCTGACTAAAAATAAACTTAGTGTTTGCAGAAAAGGATGTTAAGATGAAAAAAAAAGAAGTAAGGGAGAGTTAAGGTAACAGCTCTTCCCTGAGGGAACCATGGAGATTCTCACACTTAGATGTTTGAATGTACATGAAGGTGTCTTTGCTTTTATTAAATTTTTTTTATTTAAGTTCTACCTTAAAACTCAAATATATTTTATTCACATTTGCAAGCTGCAATAAAGTCCAAATGGAATCTAATACTTTGAAAAATCTACAATACAAGGCAATGAAATATCACTGTTAGGGGAAATTTTTGCTAGCTAGCCTAGCAGACGGCTACACATTTATCTACTTGGCTAGCTAACTAGCAGATGTGCCAAAAATAATGCTTGTACTCACTTGTCTGGTCTTGGTCTCCAACCCTTCCAAAGAAACCAAAAAAAAGCAAACAAAAAACTGTCTACTGAGTTACTTAGGCGGTAACAGTCTGCCTTTCGCTATTTATCAACAACTCCATAGTTAGCTTATTGCTAACTGTGCTACTGAGAAAACTCCGGCCGTGTCTGCACTATTCTAGCTATAATTGTAAAACAAATACATTTTACTCTGTCTATAAAAAAAATAGTATTCGGAAAGCTCGAAACTTTTAACAAAAACACTTTAATGTCCTTGACGAATCAGAAGGTGGCGCTAAAGTCAACAATTACGGCGAATCAGAATTCAGAGAAAGAGCGGGGCTAAAGCTAGCTTTGTTCCCCAAGAACTTTTTGTAGCTCAGGCTTTCTTTAAAAAACTTCAAATAAACAAATGTGTTTAGATATTCTGTTCATCATAAAATGGCACATAAAAATGACAAATATGTGGATATCTTACCATATGGTATTAAAACCTGTTTAGCAACAAATTCACTTAAATAGCATAGGCTTTCAGCTAAGAGCTATCAAAAATATCTGTTTCAAAAGGTATATCTTTGTTGATATTTTATTAATATTATTGGAAAAATTTACTGTAATATTAAACACATTTCTTCAGACTAAGCAAACAACAGCTGCAGAATCAGTGTGAAATCGGAATATAGTCGTCCTTTTTCTATTCTTACTCTTCATAAACCAATAGCTGAAAGTGCCGTGGATCAAAGCAGAGGTGCTGCCATAACCTAATGAAGAGAGAAAATGGCAAAGGCCTCTGAATGAGTTTTCCTTTCTTTAAAAAAAAAAAAAAAAAAAAAAAGGATAGTTCCTTCCCACAGCTGACTTATTTGATTGCATCAAATTTTATTCAGACATCTTTTTCTCCTCTGGTACTCTTCTTTACAGTCTTCCTCACAAAGAAAGTGCCACGCTTCGTAATACATCATAGTTATTTGTCTGGCATTTAAAATGATTTATGAAAGAGAGGCTAAAGTTTACTGACGACAAAAAAATAAATAAATAGAACATAAAAGCATGAAAGCCTTATGTAAAAGTGTGGATTTGGGCGCTGTGGGATGTTGTCTGGTCAACATAGTTCTCTCATGACGTGTTGCAACTTCACGGCATTGAAAATAAGCAGAACAATAACGAGGATTAATAAGTGGGAGGCGACAAGGTTGATGGAATAACAGACATGAAGCAAAAAAAAAAAAAAAAAAAAAAAATGAAACAACCATTGATCTTATATCTTATATCCAACTGCAAAGAGTGCAAGAATGTCTCATCTGTTTGCAGCTATAAACACTTATCCATTACCACCGACTTGTGCCAAAGTATTCTTCTCAAACGCAGATTTTTCTGGGAAAAGTTAAAAACTTGGATCCTAGCTGGGTTATTCTGACCTGAACGCTGTTAGATGTGAGCATAAAGTTTCCTTCGCATTCTTTCTAGGCTCGGTAATTTAAACCGCACGTGCAGTTTTTACCTCGGTCTGGAAGCCTTCGACTAGGATGGCCACCAGCAAGTTGAAGAGGACGTAGTTCCCAAAGGTCATGAGGGCGATGAAGTAAAGCGCCGCTACTGGAGACGTGGAGGCCATGCCATTGTACAGCACCTTGTTCCAGTCCTCCTGGGTCAGGATCTATACATGGAAGGAGAAATGGATTTAAAAAGTCAAATCGGAAGAGGTTTAGCTGCCTGTAACAAAAACTGAAAACGTCTGTGTCTTTTACTGGGATTTGTCCATGTAAGGTCGTTTTGGACAAAGGTGTATTCAGGTGTTAGAAATTGTCCAGGTAAAGTGCACATCTAAATCCAAGACAGGGTCTGAAAATGTCTGTTTACGGATGTTCTCTGTTCAGTCTAACTGAGCTTTAGCTAACTTTAAAAAAAAAATGATAGAGAAAACAGTCTCACTGTCTACATCTGCAAAGACTTGTATCAGGTGCTGCGGTGAAATCTAGCTCTAAAGGTAATAGACTTTAAGATTTTGTGGGAAAAATGGAAAAGCTATGTCTCGCTCTTCTGTAACATAACAATCAGGCACTACTTTGTGTTGCTACATTGCATAAAAACGCAACAAATTTGACTATCATCATTATGTCCGAACTCCTAGGCGGCTTTTTCTTCAGTCGACTGAAGGTGGTATAATCTGAAGGCTGTCACCTTTGGTTGATCTCTCAGAGCTCAACAACAACCGACTAAACAGATTAGAGTAAAAATCACTCTACAAGAAAAACAAAAAACACAACAAAAACAATAAAAAGAAGAAGAGAAGCCTCTACGCTACATGGTATTAAAAGCCTGTCTAAAGAAACAAGTCTTGAGCTTCGACATAAAGGTGACAGATTGTTCCAGAGTTGAAAACGGCATGTTTAAAAGTTCATTATTACAGATTTGATATAGGCATATTATGAGCAGAAACGACGTAAAGGCGCAGAACTACGGATAAATGATTGACTTATGTCAAGAACATGAACAATGTCTAAACCCTGTGCATTCAGACATCACCTTTTTGGTGAAAATTGTTGTACTTGTTCCAAAGCTGAGCCATAGTTACAACTGAACGCCTCAGTTTGAGTCGCCTAGAAAATATTTGTTCCAGTTCCAACATTTGTAGCAGCAGTTTGAGCTCATTCTGCTGCACATCTGCATCTCTTTATGAGGTTAAAACAATCATTTCAGTCATGGTGAACTTCAAAAGATATATATGCAGACATCATCGCCTTGAAGAAAAATGGCCTCCCATCCATAAATCTGAATCTGCAGCCAAGAATTTAGCACTTTCTAAAAAAGCTTTGCCACTCATCAAGAAGCTCAAAGCAAGAGGCACAAGATGAGATTCTGGATGTTTCCGGGAATGTCCCGACCAAACCGCATGGGAAAACGGCCTCACCTGAAACACGGTCACTATGGCCCAAAGGAGGGAGTCGAAGTTTTTTCTGTCCGGCAGCGTGTCTCCGTCCCTCTCAGAGCCAAACTTGCAGCCAAACAGATGCATCCCCAGGATGCTGAGGAGGAAAACGGAACAAACACAAACAGGAAGACATAGGACAAATATTTACATCAGATGCCCGTAGTAGACTCGGGACAAATAAACGGAGGGATTTCACTGGCCGAAAGTGATCTCCGGCTTGTCCTTTCAGCATAAGAATATTGAAAGTTTTTGTTTATCCTGTTTGTGATTTTTATTTTTCCACAAAAAGTCAGCTGAATGTTAGATTTCAAAACTTTAACTAGAATTCTCCAATACAGTTGAATGTCCCCTGAGTTCCCGGGTCTCTGTGACAGACTGGAGGCCTGAAGAGGGGATAGGACTGGAGCTCCTGGTTGACTTCAGCACCATGGACAGCGTGACCGTCCATGAAGCATCAGTACTGCTGCCCTACAGGACGCCAGGATCGTTACAGGACACTGGGACAGCTACAGGACAGCGGGATCGCTACAGGACACTGGGACAGCTACAGGACGCCGGGATTGCTACAGGACACTGGGACAGCTACAGGAAGCCAGGATCGCTACAGGACACTGGGACAGCTACAGGACAATGGGACAGCTACAGGACACTGGGACCGCTACAGGACACTGGGACCGCTATAGGACACTGGGACAGCTACAGGACACTGGGACAGCTACAGGACGCCGGGACAGCTACAGGACGCCGGGATCGCTACAGGACAACGGGACAGCTACAGGACAATGGGACAGCTACAGGACAATGGGACCGCTACAGGACAATGGGACAGCTACAGGACGCCGGGATCGCTACAGGACACCGGGACCGCTACAGGACAATGGGACAGCTACAGGACACTGGGACAGCTACAGGACAATGGGACAGCTACAGGACAACGGGACAGCTACAGGACGCTGGGACAGCTACAGGACGCCGGGACAGCTACAGGACGCCGGGACAGCTACAGGACAATGGGACAGCTACAGGACACTGGGACAGCTACAGGACAATGGGACCGCTACAGGACACTGGGACAGCTACAGGACAATGGGACAGCTACAGGACAATGGGACAGCTACAGGACAATGGGACAGCTACAGGACGCAGGGATCGCTACAGGATGCCAGGATCGCTACAGGACACTGGGACAGCTACAGGACGCCGGGACAGCTACAGGACGCCGGGATCGCTACAGGACACTGGGACCGCTACAGGACAATGGGACAGCTACAGGACAATGGGACAGCTACAGGACACTGGGACCACTACAGGACAATGGGACAGCTACAGGACAATGGGACAGCTACAGGACACTGGGCCCGCTACAGGACACTAGGACAGCTACAGGACAATTTCTCACATCCAGAGAGAGGATGGATCACAAAGCTACAGATCATTTAGTTTTGCTCAGCTCGTCTCTCTGCGCCAGAAAAAAAGTACGTCTGCATTTTACAAATGTGTTTCATTGGGGTTTTATGTGATAGGCTAATGAAAATTTGAAGAAAAAAAAATTCAGCTGTGTTCAGGAACTGCAAGTCAATACTTTTTTGATGCATTTAGAGCAGGAAGAGTGAAGCTCAGTCAGATTGGATAGAAATTTTACATTTTTAACCAGATTCCCCAGATACTCAATTGAATTTAGGTTTGGACTTTGATTAGGCCAGGACTATGGAACTTGAGGCAAGTGGCTCTTTGAACCTTCCACACTATCTGTGTTTTTAGTATAAATGTGCGCAAAACTCTGTCAAAAAAACACAACTTTTCAATTGCGGTGTTTCCATCCTTTAAAAAAAGGCAACTAAAATCACGTGAACATGTTTGTTCACGCTATAGGTCATTTTTTACATAATTTTTCAAAAATATCCACATCCCACAGAAGAAAAGGTGTATATATTCTATTTTTACTCCAACCTTTTTTTAGGTTTTCTTAAAAAAAAAAAAATTTAAATCTCGAAATACAAGTAAAAAAGTAGTTCTTTAAAAACAAAATTCCAAATGTTGATATTTCTCTATTTTTCCCTCCCAAAAGGTCACATAACATTCATGGAAGGTGACCTTCTGCCCCAGCTCCTACACTCTGCATTTATGCTAAACTCATTTTTGTCTGTTTATCACAAAAAGTCTTAATAAAAACATTAAGAATTGCAGTTCAAATTGAACAAAAACCCATCAAAGTTAATTATCTTGAACATTCAGCACATGCAGATTCAGACTGGAAGAGGAGACGGTCGTATGTCGTCTATATGCCGTAACGTTCACCACACGTCCGCGTGGATCGGCCGGTGAAAAAGACAGCGGCGAAACAAAAGCTGCGGAGAACAGAAAGGCCACGCTGCATCAGATAAGTAATTGTGGGTGTTATTATTATGACACAGCAGAGACTCCGCTGTGCAGTCTGTCTTTTATTGAGAAAAAACAGACAGCGGAGCTCAACTAGAGCCGAGGGATCAATGCAACGCTGCCTCCGCTGGCTCAGCCTGGCAGCTGCTCGTTCAAATGGAGGTCTGTTTACGTGCGCGTGCACAAGAGCTGCCGGAACGCTGTGCTTCCGTGTGAACGACCGTATTCTGGAGCGTGTCGCGGCCGTTCTGCAAACATGTGGTTACAAAAACCTTCACCTAAATTCTCTAATAGATATAAAAGACAAAAAATATTGTAGTTTTGAGCCAAACACCTAAAAATCCTCAAAGTGTAAAACATAATGCATCACAGAATCCACCTGCCTGTCGTTTGTTTTATTCAGCAGGGAACTGATTTCTTTGTTGACTAAAAATTATTTTTGAAAAGGACTGGAAGTGCAGCTGGTTATTAGGGATGCAGAAAAAAAAGGAAGATTAGACACTTTTACTTTCCAACAAAGATCCTCATTCACTATTCTGTTTATCTAAGACTTATGAAATAGGAAATATTTAGAAAAGTGGCTTCAAGTTGAGGAAAACCCAAAAGCAGAGAGAAAAATAACAGAATTTATGCCACGGCGACAACACTTCTTATGTTGTCTCTTTCGACACAAAATGTCTGATGATTATGAAAATTTGCCTACTTGCAAATGTTTCCATACAAATTATTGAAAAGACTCAAAGGAAAATGCAACTTAGGAAGTTGAAATACCTAGAGTAGCTGCAAATGTTACATGACATCCTATTGGCTGGTGTTTTCAAAGGAGCCAATCCGGAAGCACCATTTATTTTCCTTCTTGCTGATTGGCTGTAGCCCCAGGAGCAAAGATAGGGGAGACTTTAGATATTAGCTAAATATTAAGACATATTTCGTGTTTGGACTATTAAAATAAGCAGTTGGAAGCATTTTTGGAACGGGTCTGAAGTATTCAAGAATTTTAGCTATTCTCAGGCAGATGTGGTCCTTATCCCCCTTGAGCACTTGGGTCTCTGGCATATTTTGTCCATCTTTTTTTGTTCCTACAACTCCAAACATAGTTGAAGATAAAGTCGTAGTAATGATTCTTACAGTTATAGCAGCACAGACGACCTGTATTCTTTCTAAAGTGAAGAAAAAGTTAGAATTATATGCTGGTTAATGTCAAATGGAAGAAACAGATTTATGTCATTCAAGTTACTACTGAAGGTGTTTGCCTTTTTCTGTGTCTACAACCGCTGAGTGCAAAGAGAGTCCATTTTAAATCCCAACAGGGCAGAAAATGACGAGTGACAACTAAATCAGAGAAGATGACTTTGGTGTTTTTCTCCATTGTCATTTCATATCACTGGGATGTCGCAGTGGAATTACAAAGCAGCTATCGTGGCGGCCGTCAATCGAACGACCTCCGACCTCTGCCTACCTGAAGATGAAGATGAAGAGCATGAGAAGCATGCAGAAGGTGGCCACGTTGTCCATGGTCTTCATCAGAACCACCAGCTGCCTCTGCAGGGCTGGCATGAAGCGCACCAGCTTCAGGACGCGCATCAGCCGGAAGGTTCTCAGCACGGACAGGCCGCCGCCCTGCTGGCCGACGATCTCCCAAACGCTGCGGGGCAAACACAAACAGAACCAGACACACGCTTACTCTCTTGTAAGGACAAGGACCAATTCGTTCTGACCTTTTGATCATCGCCAGATGTCGCGCGGTTTGGTAACGACGTGCCCAGTCCATACCTGATCACCACTATGATGCCGTCAAAGATGTTGTAGGGGTTCTTGATGTAGCCGAACGGCCCGTACACCAAAACCTTCAGCAGCATCTCCAGGGAGAAGAGGCTGGTGAAGACGATGTTGCTGATCTCCAGGGCGTTGGTCAACTCCTCAGGCTGCACAGACAGAGGCAAGGCAAGCAGCTGTTTAGTGTGAAATGTTTCACCTGAACTGAAGAGAACAGAATGATGTTGGCCGAGAGCATCGCTGGGAAAAAACCCCTTCCGAAACCTTTTTCACTTGTTTTTAAAATTGTAATGGATCAATTACAGATGAAGTTATGGTTGGAAGCTGCACTGTATATACAATCTAGGGTGTAAGCCGCATATTAGAGGGACACACGTAAATGGAGCGATGATCATTTCTGCAGCGGGCAGTTGGTATGGCAACAAGGACATGCAGAGACAGACAGAAAGAAATGACAAAAGGATGGACAGAAGGGAAAATGAAGGAGATAAGGAAAAAAGAAGTGGGGAGACAAGGAAAGATTAAAAAAGAAATGAAAAAAAAGGAAAATACAAGTGAAAAGAAGGGAAGAAATATAAGAAAGTTGGTATATGGATGGAAAGAAAGGGTACGAGAAAATGGAGACTCCAGAAAGAAAGAAGGTAGGAAATAATTAATGGAAGATCGCCCAGTGAAGGAAAAAAGATGAAGGATAAAACAAATGAAAGAATGGAAGAAACGATGACCCAATGACGGACAGGATGAGGAGATTAAGGAAGGCCAGAAGGTACATTTTAAAGAAAGGGTTTATTGAAGAATATTTAGTAGAAAAAAAAAGAACAGGGAAAGAAAGACCCATTATGTAGACAACTAAAAAAAAAAACATTTGGAAACAACATGTTTACATTAATCTATAACATTTTCTACAGTTATACTTCTACAGTTGTAAAACAAACAAACCTGGAAAGCACTTAAACCAAATTTCAGACTTTCTCACACCATGTAAGATTCCTGGTGAAATGACCAAAAAACATCAACACCTGCTGTGTCACACACACACACGCACGCACGCACGCACACACACACACACACACACACACACACACACACACACACACACACAGGCACGTGCGCCACGCACACACACATCAGCGACTTCGTACTTTTCAAACAGGACAGATCCAGCCGGGTTTCTTTCCCCGGCATACAATAAATACACCCGACCTTTTGTCGATCACAGCGCCGGCATTGCTCAAAGCTCACCGGAGATCTCAACTGCCACTCACATCTCCATCAAACAGACTCTGTGTATGGCTGCTTCAGCCATACACAGAGTGTACACATCAACTCTGAGTTGATGTGTGCCGGCGTGTGTGTGTGTGTTTGAGGCAAACAGGCAGCGAGAACAAGCAGACAGAGAGATACAGAACATGATCCCCGAGATAAAAGGCGCGGCACATCCAAATACGACAAGCTATGGAAATCAGACTTATTTAGCGAGTGTCTGTAATTATCGACGAGGAGAACAGGGCCGCCGGGAACGCCGCCGTGCGCCTGCGGACGGCGCAAGGCGGGCTTCACGTGGCCTTTCATCTGTGTGCAATCAACTGTTTACACAACTCATGAGCAGATCAGCACACACACTGCACATGACCAGGCACAGGGGACAGAGACCCCGATAAGGACTCAGACGCTAGCCATCAAGAAATGTGCATGCGTGTACAGGTGTGAACATGACCGGCTGTCTGTGTATCTGAAATGAAGGCCTTAAAATGTCAAATTCATTAGAAAACATTTTTAAAAATTTTATATGTTGATCATAGGTCTTACATTTTGTTGTGGCAGGACTATCTTCTCTCTTACATTCTAAGTAGTTTATTATTCTCATGGGACTTTTTGTCAGGCAGACGTTTGAGTAGCACACAAACATCTTCATTGCCTTTTATGACTCCAGGCAGTTGATGCTACCGCTAACTATCTGCTAACATACCACTGCTAGCTTTTTGCACAGACCATTGGTAAGTATAAATTTATCATCACTGTATTGGACAACGTTCCTCTTTTGAGTTGAGTCGTGCTCAATTCTCTTCATTACGTTCTGTGATTCGAGGCAGTTGATGCAATCATGAACAATTTGCTAACATGACCTTGCTAGTTAGCTTTTTGCCTCTAACATGTGTAAGTGTACATTTATCATTAGTTTCTTAGAGAATGTTCATCTTCTGATGTTTTGAGTCACACACAGATGTCTTCATTCAGGCAGTTAACGATAGGGCACATACCCTTGCTTGCTAGCTTGTTAAATTTTTATTTTTATTTTTTTTCCCGTTAAGGGGTCTTTTGTGGGCTCTAGTGTCCCGTATATGAAAGTAGGCTGACAGGAAACGGGGAAGACATGCAGGAAATATCGCCGGGTCCGGGAATCGAACCCGCGACGGCTGCGTCGAGGACTCAAGGCCTCCAAAGTGACAGTAGGTCGCGCTATCCCCTATGCCACCACAGCACACCCTAGCTTTTTAAAGTCTTACGTCTATCGTGGTTTAGAGTAAATTTATTGTCAATTTGCTGGACAACGTTTGTCTGAGCCATTGGATCACTCCTGCTGTCAATCCGTAATACACGACATGCTTTCTGCAAAAACTAGTTTGGAGCTAACATTATTTAAAATATGCCAACTTGTACATTTCTGTCACGAAATGTATATTTCATTCATAATGGTTTTACACAGCTCTTAAAAGGCCTTAACTCTGAGTTGATGAAACCCTATTTTAAAGCACCGCTTCCATTTCTATGAATAACTCCTCCGTCCCCGGCGCTCAACTGGTAATGTAATGTAATGTAATGTAAACACGGCGTGTGTCATTGAATCCGGCATGGTGGGCTGCCACTAATCACAACACACCGTGACTGTTTAGGCGGGGATTACTCAACACTTGCGTTTGTACACACAGGGAAGGAGAGATACGGAGATTAACATCGCTGCTGAGTAACAGCTCCTCCTCAACCGCCGAGGCACCATTTTGTCTCCAACGCATGAGCAGCAGAGTCGGTTGGTGATGATGACACGCTGTCATTGCTGATTTCAGTCATTATTTAGCTCATACAGCTGGAAAAAAATAAAATAAAAAATTCCAGTCAGGTTGAATCGAATTCCAGAGGGTCCGTTCACACCAGATCAAAATCACACTGTGACACTGATGAAGAAATGTGTCCAACTGTGACAAAGTGGTTCTGTTTGAGTTCACCACTTGTCCCTTATTTTTATTTCTGAGTTATTTCATCTTTCTATAGTTGGTCATAATTTGACTTAAACATTTCTCTTGTAACTTTGCTTCACTCACTATTCTGTGTTTGTTTGTGGTGTGATTATATTGCAGTTTACATCTGTGTATATGTTTTAGCTAAAGTTAACACTTCTGGATCGTTGGATGAATGCAAATGTTTCTTTGGTTTCGAGGTCCATTTCTGGTAAATTATTTGTTTTTCTTTTTTACTTGCCTATTTTTTGTCCCTTTTAGATGCTGTAGTCTGATCAGGTGTATGGGAGGGGTCAGTCCAGCACTTCCTGCTTAAATGGCTGGACGTTGTCACTGATTGCATCAATAGAAGGTTTTATTTTTTTGTATTGTCCGTTTTTTTTTTAAATTATTATTTCAACTAAACTTTTGAGTTGCCCCATATTAAATGTTTTACTTTGCCGACCATTTAGTTATGTAAATTAGATTATCTCTCTGTTTAGATTGTGTTATTTGGTTGGTCCTGTTCTATTATGGCATCGTCTCATGAAGTGCAGTTGTGTTGCCAATTTGACATAGAGCAGTAAGATTTCAGATGCTCCAGATGGATGTCAGAGTGTAGAAAAAAAAAGTAAAACAATAAACTATAAGAACCAGGAACTGGCAGATGATGCTGTTGTTTGTTCATATGTTTTGACCATATGACTACACTACCTCACAGCAACACCAACAAAAATCAGCTTTAAGGATTTTACTGCCAATTAGAATCCAGTTGAAGAGAAGAGTCGATGCAGCGCGTCACCTCGGACTCTTGGACTTTTTAAAAGTCACAGAAGCAAAAAAAAAAAAAAAAAAAAGGAAAACAGGAAAGAAATGGATTCATAAAACTTTAACTTAACGTCTGTATTAAAGTTAGGAGGTGTGATCATGAGTTGCTCTTCAAACCCTGACCAACTGATTATGTTCAGTGTTAGATATATCCATTTTATTTTTTTAGGGTCATTTTATTTTTTTGTTATCATTTATCCTATTATCTGGTCATTTATTTTGTATATCCATACCCCTTTTTGCTTTTTGTTGGTCTGTAATGTTTGTTGTATATACACTAATTGGTGAATTCAATTTTTTTTTTTTTAAATCCCTAACTATAACCACATGGCTTAACCAGCACTGGGCAAGTTATTTATTTTTTACTGAAAAATGTATCGTCGTTAGCATCAGCGTTTATTTTAGCGCCGTTTTTCCCTTCACCGGCCCAACAAAAAGCCCAAAGCTTGACCCACATTTAAGAGGCTTAATAATGAACCATTTACTCATCGCAATGCAGGTAAAGCTTAACGGGCATCAAGGAAATGGCTTTCAACCTGAACAGGAAGTCACCAAGACTCTTCATGCTGTAACAAAACTTCAGTTTTGAATGTGTTGATGTTGGTCACTTCTGAGACTGTCAGACTGTCTCAGAAGGAGGGTCTGTGAAGTTCATCTGAGTTAGAACAAGAAAGTGCTGCTTGTTTCTTGGGATGAAGTCTTTTCTTTTCCCCCCGCAGGAGCTGTCGATGTGCAAAGGCAGGAGAGGCGAACCTCTGCGGAGTTTCAGCTCTTTTATTTTCCTTCAACTTTCTGATGGTTGTCCAGATAAAAACCTGATGAAATTCACTCAATTTTATGGCTGTGTGAAGATTTTCAAAGGGCAGGACACTTTTATGAACCACTGTATGTTGAAGCAGCATCAAACACATCAGTGTTGCTCAAAAAGATCTGCAGATTAGAGGCTAACAACGGCAAATACACAACAAAAACAAAAAAAAAACGGCCGACTCATTTGCCCACAGCGAACAACAAGCTTTCCTCTGTTTCATCCCGCCTCTTCGCCATTGTCTGGGTTCACAGACGCAGATGAACCCCTCTTTTCGTCTGATCCCGCCCGCTGCCTCATCGTGGCCATTCATCCTCCGCCGCTCTGATGAGCGCGGGCGCCGCAGCCTTCATCTTTTCGCGAGGCACGCGTTGCGTCATCAAGGAAGTTTAAAAGGGTAAACGGATGCGAGGGCCGCTCGGATGTCCGTGTGTCCTCCCCAGATGAATGCCCTCACGTAAAAATATGTCCACGCACACACACCCAAATACAAACAACCTCTGATGTTACATGAATAAACACAATTAGGGGGCCACACATGGAAGCTCATACAGCTGAGATCTGCTCACCAGGAACGGTCCCAGTCGCGCACGTCCCGCCGCCTAACAGGATGCGGCGGATAAGACAGAACAAGAGGTACGCTGTTTACGAGCTGAGACTCTGACGGCAGACATCTGGCCCTGACACCGAGCTTCAGGTCATTATTCTTCCCCGCCACTGTTTCTCCTCGGCTCGTGTGTTGGGACATTCCTCATGCAGACGTCATGCGAAGCTCGCCACGCCATAAAAAAAAAAAGCCTCTCTCACACTCAAACACACACGAGACGTGGAAGTGAAGTGAAACCGAAAAGGCTTGCAAACCCCCCTCCACCGCTAGCCCATCGCGCAGGACAAACGTTGTTAGCGACTAATAGCCGGGGAGGAGGCGTCTGCTGCTACCTGGAGGGAGATTAATGCCTCCACTGTGTGATTGTCTGAGTGATGAAGATGCTGTTGATTTTCTAATTGCTTCCTTTGGTGGCTTTTTCCTGGCTAATGAGGCTCAGAGAGCATTAGCAGGTAGTGTGGTGGATGAGGGATAGCATAATCTGGTTAGCTCTAATGTAACGTCGCCAAATCTGATGCGATCTAATCTAATCGAGGATCTGGAACGGCAGCACTCTGCGTGTCCATATTTGTCTGCGTTTTGTTCGGGGCACGTCCTAAGGCACGGGACACACACACACACACACACAGGTGATAAAACTCTACAGCAATGACTTAGTGTTAACTTAGGGTGAATAAAACAGGTGACGTTTGTTTTGTAACTAATTTGTAACAGAGGTATTTGATCTGAGGGAGTTTTATCCTGGTTAAAAAAAGGTTGAAGGTGAAGGAAGGACAATTTAACTCCATTTATGCTTTTGTAGTGCATATCCTGCAGAGAAACCTGGTGGAACCTATAAGCAACATGGAAAGAGACATCATTAGACACTATGGGACGAATGAGTTCCTTTTGTTTTTAAAGCAAAATGTTTCAAGTATTTAGTTGTGACGGGAAGGACTGTGATGTTTTCATTTCTGTCAATGAAATCTAAAAATTCAAAAATCTAACAAAAAAAATAAAAATTCAAGCTGGAACCTTTGTTGTGCGTTTCTGGTACACCGGTCTATCCGACGCACAAGATTTATCCGCATACAAAGCGATGGATGGCGAGGCTCACTGGGGGTTTTGCTTCAACAAAGATCAAATGGCATGCTGGAAAAGCTTACTGTTGTGTTCCAAGTTGTGCTAAAAGGACTTAGCTTATCACAGAAGCTATTCAAGACTAAATTAGCATCTCCATGCTAAACATGTAGCAGTTGCACAGACGTCCCCCATCGCTAGCTTCCCTAGCGTCAGAATCCACAAACCACTTTTCTAAAAAACAATATTCTTTTCAAAGCTGTTTTATGAATGATCAGGGGTTTTGTGAAACACTTGAAAACTGGATGGCTACTTGTGTTGTGGATGTCTGTGATGCTGCTACATGTTTAGCACTGAGATGCTATTTTGGTCTGGAATAGCTTCTGTGATAAGCTCTCTCATTTTAGCACAACTTGAACACAACAGCAGTCTTTTCCGGCGTCCCATCAGGTCGTTTTTGGATACAAAAATTAACCCCAGAGGACCAAGAGAGGAAGATTTCTCATCTATCATCGTTGTTTGAGGGTGTAGCTTGTGCGTCAGATTTACAAGTGTACCAGAAACACAACACAAAGGTTCTGGTTTGGGATTTTTGCAAGTAAAAAAACCCCCAAATAGGATTAATTGCGTTGACATTTTTAACACATCAAAATCCATGTAATTAATTTATCAAAATTAACAAATTAAAGTTCATGCCCTAGTTTAAATACAATTTGTATTAAATATTGAGAAATGTTATTATTTTTATTCTCTTTCTGGTCTGTTTTTTTTTACATTCAATATGAGTTTCATTTGTTTAGTCTATTCTAAGTAGGGACAACTCTTCTGAAATCCCAAAAAACCCCTAAAAGGAGTAAAAATAACCGCTAAGGAACAGTTTCTTGACCTCAGAAGTGGGTAAAAAGAAAAAAGAACTTTGTCTCCACAGGCAACGTGTCATTTGACATTTCATTGAAGCAGTAAATAACAGAATCCATTATTTGATCACACGATTGATTCTTCCTTTTTGATTTCACGGCCTTCGGGGCTGGAAAAGCACTCGCTCTCCGGGGCCAGGATTAGGAACTGTTGTTTTGCCTTCTCTTCATGTAAGTATTGCTGAACTAAGACTCTTTTCTTAAACCTGCCTTGGAGGGCAGCCAGCGTCTTGAGGTTTTTAACTTTGCGTCGGCAGATGAAAAGCAACACAAATATTGTCTCTGGGAGAACGGGCTCCGTGATTCCGTTGGTGAATCTCCATGGTTCTTACAAAGCCAGTCCGTCTGGCTGCTGCCAAATGAAAAGCAGCACGGGAAAACGGTTTCCTCTAGAGTTCTGGAATGAAAAATGCTTGTTCACGTGGAAAAGTGCAGGTTCAGGATCTGTCCGAGTAAAGACGAGTCCAGTGTTGGTGTTTGGAGCCGCATAAATGTGGTAAACACAGAGAGAACGAGAGAGAGGGAGAGGACAAAAAGAGGAGAAACTCAAAGTAAAGTCATCAGGACGGATTCCTGCTGCTAAAGAGAATTGTAAGAAGGTAGAGACGGGATGTGGAAAGATGGCATTGAGCTCTGCTTTAGAGGTCCAAACATGTGACATCTGTTTTTAAATGCTGTATGTGAAAACTGTAAAATATTTAGTATGACACTGACAGAAACGAGGCTGCCAATCAGCGCCACAGTAGATGCCTTGCCGAAGGACACAACGACTCAGATGGACGGAGCGGGCGATCGAACTGGTATCCGTTGGTTACAGTACAAACCCCTTCCCGACATGCCAATCACCCCGTTAGTGAAAAATCCAAACATCCATTCCTGATGAAGACGAACACTTTAAACTCAAAACACGCCTTTGATTCTTGAATTTCAGACAAAAACATTTGAAAAAGTTTCATTTGTGTAGATTGAAAATGCACCTCCAACCATTTACCTTCAACTCTAAAACGTTCCTTGTTGTTCAAACGCATTTTGTTCCTTTAACCTTTCAACTCTTCACCCTTGTGAAAGCGAACCCACAAGATCAAACACGTTTAGCGCTCAAACAAACTCCATCGCGCCTCAGCGTTTCCTCACACTTAAGACATTTAAAGACAAACACCTCTGTTCCATCTTTTAAAGGGATTTGCTTTCAGGGTTCACACAGACGGAAGAGCCGCCTGTGGGAAATGTAAACCAAGTGACCCGGAGTGCCTTTGGATCACTTTGTGCTCGTGTAACAGCGCCGTGTTTGATCAATATTGATGTCGGCTGCCGAAAAAGCTTTCCGTCATAACACCGCCGGCGGTTTTTCAAAACAGGAAGCATGCGTTTCAGCACGGCCTCTCCGTCGACACCTTCAGCTTTTCTCCTCGATCTGTTTTGGCCTCAGCGCCGCTCCTCCAGGGTCAGAGTGGCTGTGAAGAAAGAGAGCTTGGGGTTGGGGCGGGCGTCTCGAATGAGAAGTAAGAGAAAGAGGCCGGGTTTCCAAGTAAATAGACGGCGTCGCGTCACGTTTTTGGCAGACGAGCACCTTCCATCAGCTCCACCATAAATGGTAATGCTCTTAAACAGCGTGGAGAGGTAAAAAGCAGACGGCCTCTCCTTACTAGTGAAACCCATCCTTTGCAGAGAACAATGTGAGCACCGGTTTGCTTGTGTGAGTGAAAGTTTTAAGACTGAAAGCACCAATAAGAGCAGAGGGCCATGTCACCGGAGTGGGATGTCAAAGTCGAGGTCTAGATATCTAGCAGAGTGAGTACCGTGTGTTGATGTGCTACGTCAGAGGTCAACGTGCTGATATTAAAGCATGACTGGGATCAGCCCAGTTTGCTGTCATGACGATCATCACCTCTGGAGAACGTTTGGGGATTCAGGATTACAGCCTGAAGTGTTCCATCCTCTTTGACCCAATGAGGAACAAATCGTTACGGAGGATTTCAATGCACAAATTTCCTCCAGACAGCATGGCGGACTGAACGCACTCATCTGTCAATTCCTTCTTGTAGCAAAAAGAGAAAAAAAAATCAAAACAGTCAAGTTGAGACTCATAAAACAAACAGTGAGACTGAGAGAAATGAGGCTACCAATCAGCGCCATGGTAGATGCCTAATTGAACAATGCATAAACTTTTCTGTTTTTCTTAGATGAAACCAAATTCACCTCCCTTCATTGTAAAATATCAACTTTTACAGCCAATCAGAGCCAGGAGCAGAGTCTTAACGTTGTCAATCAGTCTCATGTACTTGCTGCTAAATGTGCTACTGGCAGAGAAACAACTTACTGCTGCAGGAAAACCCTTGGTGGCCATACCAGCTTTAGCTTTCACAACAGGCTGCACTAGCTCCAGTGCAACATAGAGCAAGAAAGGAGAGTGAGGAGAGATAAGCAGCGTCACACAGAGGGTGATTAACAGGACCAGGACCCTCCTCCTGCCTCTGATTGGTCGTTTCTAGTTAGCTGTAGGAGAAGAAAGAGGAGCACAACTTTTTCACAGATCTTCTGTCTCATAACATAATGTCACTACATAGTGTCAGCGTCAACAAATATGTTAAAATAAATGTTTTTTGATAAAAGTTACTCACTGCAGCTCTAAGTTCCTGGTGAAAAAGAACACTTTTTTTGTTATTTGCACAGTAGTGCTCTAGTGCTCTATCGCCACCTCCTGGACTGGAGCTTTCACACGAGTACAGAAAGCAGAGTATCGGCATGTCCTTTGGCTGCCATAATTTGTAACTTAGAACCCCATTAAGCAGCATGTAATTACGCTGAGCCGAGACATTTATTGTCCTTAACAAATAAATAGCGCTCAGAGTTTCATTCACTTTTCATGCGTACCACAGTCACATGCTGCACACTTAATCTGCGCATAAATTATGCATCAGGGTGGCTGCTGTGTCCTCATAAATTCTCCTTAAGACACAACCAGAGCTCCGCAAACTCATTTTCTGCTGAGTGACACCCGACATGGGATTCATTTTATGCATCATGAGAGGATCTCTGCATGAGAGTCTCATCCACTTCAAGAACAGGGAGGGAAACAGGTCAACGTGATCAATAAGAAATCATACTTTACTCAGTTAGGGAGGTGTTTCTTAAAGGCACAGTTTCCCTTTGTTGCAAACTTTGACTTCCTCTCATATTGTGATATGGAAGGAGTAGAAATGAGATGATGACTATATTTGAACTGAATAGTATACCTGATCATAGTATGATGAGCTGTTGTAGTTTCATCAGGACTAGACAGGCAATGCAGGATGACTAGCTAAAGTAAAATGTTATTTGTGCTAATCCTAAAGCAACAGTCTAAAGTGCTACACAAACATAGTAACTAATGAAAGATAATGCTAAAGCACTGAATTCAACCATGTTGATACCCCTCATGTGTCAATAGCTGCATTTCCACTGACCATATAAATGTGCAATTTGACATTTTGAATATAAATTTGCCAAATGGAAACACCCCACTTTTGAAAAAAAATCTGTTTTCTATAAAAAGTTTAGACGAGAGGTTGAGGTGGGTTTTTATAGGTCATATGTTTCAAACACATTTGCCATGAATACGTGCCTAATAACACGTTATAACTGTATGTCAACCTCAACATGGTCAAATTTATTACTGCAATACTAGCAGTATGGTTGTGCTTTATGTAGTGGTTCTTTGGAACAGACATTTCACTCATGGTTTCAATTTTACAGTTGTCCAGAATTGCTAACTCTGTTGCTAATTTTGTCATAAAATGACATGAGTAGATTTTAAACTCTTCACCACCTAACTACTGCCTGTAGTTGTACAGTGACGCATTCTGGGTACAGAATAAATGTCATTTGCTCCACTGCGTCACAGGTGGAGAAAGTGAGGAGAGGAAACGGCGAGGAAACGGTCTTCACCCACTTCAACATAAAAACATAAAGATGAATATATAATTACTTGAAGAGGTCTTAAGTTGACACAGATATCAAATTTTATCAGTTTACAGAACAGTGAAGAAAATTAGAACTGAAAATTTTAGTTTGAAAGAAGCTAAGTGCGCTAAACGTTTTTTTAAAGTTAGCAAAAAACGCCAAAGCGCTAAGCCAAAAAATTAGCTCCGCTATTAGCGGAAGTGTGCCCAACACAAAATCAATAAAAAAATAATTCACTAAGCATTCCCATTGCATTACATATCAGAATAACCATTGTTTCATTCTACAACCTTCTCCATTCAGTTTATTATCAGCCAGTTTTTTTTGCAAGTTTCTGCAACTGATGTTTTCATAACATGGAGGCAAATAAAAAGGGCGACCCTTAAAATTAAAAACTCGACAACAGGGAAGAGTTCAAAGTCAACCTCATCCTTCCTCCACAAGGAAAGAGTTCCAGAGACCTTTTACGCTCTTTGCAGGCTGATCGACATCCCATAAGACGCGGAGATCAATCAGTGAAGCTTCCCTTTAAATATTTTAGCAACCTGTCTGGAACCGGAGGAATCAGTGTCAGCCACACACAAAAAAAAGTGCTAAAGAGAGACGTGAAGAAGTTCTAGGATAACCTTGAAGCAAAAGGCCAGAGGTTTGGTTCCTTTTCAGCAACTGGACAATTGGTAGGAGATGAAGATTCTAAATTTCCAACACAGGATTTGATCAAACTACAATGTTTTTAAAAAAGTATGCTAAAAAAAAAAAGGCCATCAAGTCTGTGTCATAGGCTTCCTTGTCACCTGGTGTCAAACATATGAAAACGGCAAGAGCTGAAACAAATGTGTCATCTGTCTTAATGACATTTGGGAATCTCAAACCATTTTACATTTTTGAATATGATTAAGGCCTACTTTATACTTTTCCACATTGGTATGTAGCCTACAGTATAGGTCGTTTCTGCCTGAGAAGAAGTGACATGAGGCTACGACTTATCAACGACAAAAATACATCATCAGAAAGTCATTATTTGTATCTCTCATCATTCACCGTGGCGCATTATTGATTGATCTCCAAAACAGTCATTAATGAGCGCATGAGGAGCGCAAGCAGGGAGGAAAAAAAGTTCAGTAGAATCGGTGGAAGAAAGGCAGAGGCACGAGAATAAAAAAGAAACGCTGAAATCGAAGAGGAAAAAAAAAAAACTAGAGCTAGAGGGCGAGTTTAAAAAAAAGTCAGGAGAAGACGAAAAAAAAAAGAAGAGAAGGTTGGAAGAACGCTGATGACTAAAGAGCTATAAAACCTTCTCTCCGAGTTCGCTTTCCATCTGGATGCGTTTAGAAACACTGGGTCAAGGACCGAAAGTAACCCCGGGAAACCTGGCCCGTCTCCAGGATCCCGCTACAACACGTGCAAACAATACAACAAACGCTTGTGTCACTGCGCTTATGTAACGTCACTCTAGATCACACGTGCCAAAAGCAAAACAAGAGACTCAAAACACAACGAAACCTGCGCTTGGCAAAACCGCTTTGTGCTCTTTACAAAGTAAAATAACGCGGACAACATGGAGCGCAACAGAGAGAACGGCTGTGTTGAAAGAGCAAGGTAAAGATCCGTGTTGGAGGGGGGAAAGACAACAGATCTCGTTTGAGTTTTCCCTCGATAACTGCAGCAGGAGAGACTCTGGTCTGGCTGCGTTTGTCTGGAACTGATCAACTCAACGTTTTAAAACCACTGCTCTTACACAGTGGGTAATTGTTCTTTGTTGGAACAACTGTAAAGGAACTTTCTCACCCAAAACAATTTCTTAGGCTTCATTAGCATTTTATTTTTTTTTTTGCAAGTTCGCTCTACTGTGCATTTGGCCGTTCCACATCCAAATGTCTCACCGGGGCTTTCACACTAAACAGTTCGCTGTGTGAGTTTTCTCTTCACGCTTTGTCACAGACTTCATTGTGTTTTGATATTGCAGAAAAGTCGAGGAGTTTGAGCATTTTTCTAATATTGGACGTCTAAGCTAACGTGTAGAATTCTGACCCAATCGTCTCTGATGGACTTTCAGGTGTCCGTCACAAAATTGCACGATTGTCGGCATGTTTCAGTCAAGAATGAGATACATTAAGAAAATCACAGAATTAAACTGAAACTGTCATTTACTAACTCAACACTTTACCAGGTAAGATACACAATCCCACATCAGTGGAGATTTTAATACCACTGTGAGCGCAGTAATGGGTTGTCTATGCTTACAAACCGAACTCTGTTCAATGGGACATTCTATCAACATGCTGTCATTTTAGTTTTGAAAGCAAAGTAGAGGCTCTCCTGCTGTATGAGTGAATTTTTCAACGTGGAAGCACAACCTTTACCTTCCAGATGACAGCCTGTATGACTTCAGTGTTACTTTAGATTTACATGGTATTTGGTTCAATCCACCGGGTAGAGTACAAAAATGTAAATATGTTGCCATATTTTCCACTTTCCTCTTTGTTTAGCACTTTGCTATATACTGAACAAAAAATCTAATTCTTTTTCTGCACATTGATATTATTAAAACATCTTGCCTGAAAAAAAAAAACGGCTTGGAAATCTTTCATAGCGTATCAAAAGGAGCACTTTTAAATATTTTCGGTTTGGACTTCCTATCCACAGCTGCGAATCTATTACAAGCTGTGTTGATATTCTGGTAAAGTAAAAACATCCCCCCCCCCACAATTTACCAATTGCTGTTTCCATTGACAAAGAAATGCAATTAAAATCGTGCGTGCATAAGTTTATTCACGCAATAAGTCATTAAAAAAAAGTACATGCCACGAAATTATCCTCATAGCACTTCCTGCCATCTTCTTCAACATTTCCGCCAGTGGAAACATCCGATTATTGATCATGACTCGTGTCATGTTTCCATTACAGTCTTGCAAAAATACACAGTTTTTGATACAGCTGAAAAACCACCTCATCCTTTTACCAAAACGTATCGAAATGATGAGTTTTCAAAATTGGCGCGTTTCGATTAAGCACATTTATTTTCGCAATTCCCATTTTGTGCTGTCATGTTGTCCATGGAAAAGCAGCTATTTTTCCATGTTTTCACTTTTTTTTTAGGACCTCACAAATCTTTAATTCCAAGCCTAAACTTAGACAACTTTCTAAACCTAAATGAAGCATGCAGGTCTAAACTAGAGCTACTAAGAAAATTAGGTCTACTCATAGCTTTGAAGTTGAAAGGTCTATTGCTCATTGGGAGATTAATTATTCTTTTATAAGCCAACACAAAGTAGAGCAAAATTGTAAATTGGGAACAAAGCCATCCTCTGAGTTTGTGTGGTAGGCGTTCACTTTTAGCCCTCTTGAACCAACACTTAAATTCAAGCTCACTCATCTGTACACATTAGTTCTCAGGAGTTTGACATGTCCATTCAAACACATGATGGTGGTTGATTTCCTGCAGTTTTTAGGCGTGTCCCAGACAAACAGTCCTGACCCTTGAAGGTTTTCTGCAGTGTAAACATATTTCCCTCTAGGAGTGTCCTTCATTGAATCAAACTCATTCTGTATTCACTTCAAGTCAGATCAACTAAGCTGAAAAAGACAAGAAGAACAAGCATGTTGCTGTGTTCAAAGTTATGTGCGGCATCAGCTTCCTAATGATCACCTAAAAGACGTGCTGAATTCGACAACTGCTGGTTTGCTAGCAAGAGATGTACTGGGACAGCAGAGGGAGATCTTACTTTAGAGAAAGGAGGAGGGAGACCGCTAGAAGTGGTTTTTGTTTTAGTTTATGGCTCCTCTACAAATGGATCACAGAATTTCCTGCACTGTAAAAGCTAAATTTGAAAGAACCTGTTACATGATGCGCAAAATCTACAATCCTGCAGTAAATTTCAGGCCCTGGTCATGTGACTTTAACATGCTAATGAGTGAAGACTGCCAAAAGACAGCATCCTTCACGTTACGTAAAGCATCACCGCAATATCAGCAACATCTTTTCTTACTGCTGAGCGTGAGCTCATTGCAGCTTTGCTGATTTTCAGACTAAGGAGGAAGAACGGCACTATAAGACTCTTTTCTTAGATACATGACTGCATTTGTGCTCATCTCATGCATCTGTTTTGAGTTTCAGCCCATCTGCTCCTGCTGGGCACATTTACACCTCATATTAGCAGGTAACTACCCTTATCTAAACAGGATATCATATTACACAGTGACTCACAGCCTCAGGTTTCAAAGTGATCCAAGTGAAGGAAATGTTCAAAAAAAGAAACTAAAGATACATAAAGAGGAATAAATTTTCTTCCAGATGGTAAAACACCAACTACAAATTCTCTGTCCTTCAACGTTTCCTTTCTCGGCCCACTTTCTCTCTCACATGGCTGTAATTAAGCTTGTGTAAACAAGCCAGGCTGGAGGGAGACATCAGGGATACAATTTGGGCATATGGGAGCAATGTTGCTGGCACAAACACAGAATGACATATCTGATCAGACCCCAGACTGGTAGCACCGTTGCCTTGCAACAAGAAGGTCCTCGGTTTGAATCCCGGCAAGGGTTCTCTCCGAGTGGAGTTTGCATGTTCTTCCTGTGAATGTTCTGCTTTCTCCAGGTGCTTAGGCTTTCTCCAATAGTCCAAAAAACATGACCGTTTGGTTAATTGGTTTCTTGAAATTGTCTTTCGGTTAGAGTATGTGGGCATAGTCATTTGCAGCACATACTCTGTCTGCAACTGCCTTCCCATTAACCATAAAATTGCCCGAACAGCAGTTTCTAAAATTTATTTGCATAATGGAAACCCGGCAATTTTGGAAACACTTGATTTTTGATACAAAGTTTTTTTGCGAGGATGAGGTGGTCTTTCGGCTGCATCGACATAGATGTGTTTCGGAGAACTGCAATTGAAATGTTATCACTGCTGAAAACGACGAAAAAGACAACAGGAAGTAGTAAGAGGATGATTGTTTGTATTTGTTTTTTCACACAGCATGGCACAGTTCACAAAAAGTTGTGTGTCATTTGAACGTGATGAATCCACAGCTCTTCTGTAAAAGTCTAGAAGACTACAATTTCCTCAAAATGCTGCACACCATAGCCACTCCCAAGTTTTAGGGGTTTGTCGCTTCAACGACTGAATAAGACGGTCTTCTGACAGCTGATAGATGATGGGCACTAGTGCCATGACTGAATTATGAATATTTCTCCTGGAACTGTTTACATCTGTCCACCTCTCACCCAAACACCAATAGAAATGGGCACCAGATCCCGGCAATACGGCAAGGATAAGAAGGTATGGACAATGGTTGAAATCCCTCTAACTATTGCCACTATGTCCAATGTACGCTTTGTAGAACCATTAAAAAAAAAAACTTCTCGTAAGGCAAGGAGGAAAAGAAATGTGCACTAACCTGCTCATGGTACTCGATCCCCATGCTCAAAGTGTTAATCAGAATGGCGATCATAATCCCCCGACCAAAGTACTTGCTATCCACAATCTTCCTGAAGGTGTCACACACCAGCCTCCAAAAGTGGACGACCTTGGCAGCCGTCTTGCCCAACCGCCGACTCTTCTTCCTGGGCTGCCGGCTGTCTCTCCTGTCCCTGTGGTGGTGGTCTTGCGATAGCTCATACACACCATCACTGTCAGAGTCACCTGGCGTCTCGTTGCCCTCAGTGAAACCCTCCAACTCATGGGCCAGTGCCTTTGCGCAATCAGGGCAGGTCTCAGGGTCCATAGTCAGACCAGCTGCATCCATGGTGATGAGCTCACGAGCCGACAACTGGCAGGAGAGCTGAGCTGCAGCTAAATGAGAAAAGACATAGAATCATACTGTACAGACTTTATAGGTTCGGTCTACCACCTTTTTAGCCTTGCAAAGTTGGGAGGGAGGGTCTGTTGCCCATATCCAGCGGCCATTGGGAGAGAGGTGGCGTACATCCTGGACAGGTCGCCAGTTCATCACAGCACAACAGACAAACACACAGGACAAACAAACATGCGCTCACACACACCTAAGGACAATTTAGAGAGACCAATTAGCCAAACGGTCATGTTTCTGTAATGTGGGATGAAACTGGAGTACCCAGACAGAAGAACATAAAAATTCCATGCTGAAAATCCCAGAGCCAGGATTCTGTTGCCTGGCAGCAAGAAGGTCCTGGGTTTGTATCTGGATTCAGGGTCTCTCTGCAGGAATTCTGGAAGTCCAATAAACATGACTAGATTGCCCTTAGGTATGAGTGTGTGTGAGCATGGTTATTTGTCATGTGTGTCTCTGTGCTCCCTTGTGATGGACAGCCGATCTGGCCATGGTGTACCCCAATGCCCAGTGACCATGGGAAACGGGCAACAGCTCTATCATCCTAAACTGAACTCTAACCCTAAACCGCTATTGACATACAGGTAGAGCCTATGGATGTCTGACTGGACTATTATTGTGGATAACATTTGTAGTCATTATGTGGGGGAGGAAGCTTGTTGGAGCATGTGTTAAAATAATACCTCATTTTAACAAATGACCTATTTAACTTGTTTAGCACTTTCCTAGCTCAATCACAGTGCAATAACCATGCATAGAAAAAGCTAATAGCAAAAAGAATGAAAGTTGGTGCTAGTGTTTTATACCTTGTAGACCTTCCAATTTATAAAACAAATCAGATTCTATTTACCACACACATAGTTCTCCATGTGTTTACCTGTTGGAGTGCGTGTGTCCACCAGGCTGGATGGCCGTCTGTCCAGATGCATGGGTGGGATATTGAGATTATAACTCAGATTTGTTAGCGTGCTGGCAGTGACACTCCCTCTCCTGGACTCTGCCAGGGCTCGGGCCTGGAGGGTGGGGTAGTTCTTAGGCCCCGGAGCAGCAAATGGTACAGAGTTCCTCTTCATGGCTCTGGACATGGGAGTCGGAGCCAGGAAGGCCACTGGATTCATTCCCCGGTTGGTGGGAAACAAAGTGCAGTGAGACGGTTCTCCTCTGAGCACGCTGCAACCCGAGGACGAGTCGCCCGCTCCAGAGGTCAGGTTTCCCAACACAGCAAGGTTTGAGTCGGAGGTTGCGGCTATCAGAGAGGTCGGCGGTGCCAAGCCAAGTGGCACAAAGCTTGTGCTTGCTTTGGGAGCCCCAGCCTCCACGTCTCTCCCCTCCAGACACCTCATGCTCCCTCCCTCCCGGATGCTGCCATTGCCAAGATGGTAGTGATGGTGGAGGTAATGATGATGGTGCACCATGTGATGAACTGACATAGACCCCTGCCTGGAGGATTTTCTTCTTCTCCTCTGCCTCTGGCTATGTGTGGGCTCTGTTGCTGGAGGCGAGGAGGCGATGTTAAGTCCTGCGCGGCGGGCCAAAAACCTGCAGACATGAGCCACTTGCTTGGCCCCCTTCCGGATGATGTGGACCAGGTACTTCAGCAGCTCATCATAGCAGGATCCTGGCTCAGACAGTGAGGCAAGAGTGCTGGCGTTGGACATGAAGCGCACTCGTTGCTCCTTCATCAGCTGGCTCTCCCGCTGCTTGGTCTCTGAGAACTGAGTTGCGATGACCACCAGGCACAGGTTAATCATGAAGAATGAGCCGATCTAAGGAAGAACAGAGACAGATGGCATTGTTATTTAGGCATTGTCTGTGGTTGTTCACCCATCGTTCCCGTCATCTGTTCATGCCTATGTTACATGCCTATGACTTCAGACTCTCAAACTTTTTTTGGCCATTTTGCAGAAAATATAAATCATAGTATTCATGTTTACTGGTTGAGCAATGCCTCAAATAGTATGGAAGCTATTTTTAAATGAATGAGGGTAGCACTTTATTTGAAGTGCTATGTCATAAGACTGATATAGCACTGTCATAAACATGATGTACCAGTTGTTATGAACATGAAGGAGTCGTTGTAAATGTTTATGACTGTTGTCATGATGTGTCATTTGGTAAACAATGACACTTTTAATGCAACATTGACACTTTTAATGGACTTTTAATGCAAGTTTTAGTACAACTTTGCATTAAAAATGAAACTTCGTTACTACAGTCATAAACATTCATGAAGATTCCTTCATGTTCAAAACAGGTGTTATGTTATGTTATGTTTATGACAGTATTTTGCACACCCCTTCAAAATAGTGTTGCCTGATAAAGTGATCAAAAACCACAAAAAAGATTTTGAACAAAAATTAAAAATTTTTGTTAGGTCTTGGTCAACAAATTGGGTCAAGACCAGGTTTATGGTCATAATCCGTGTTAAAGAAAATATTTCCTTAAGTACTCTCTTTAATATCCCTGAAATATTTGTCGAAGTTCTAAACATCTGGCCTTGGTCTTGGTTTTGACTCCATCCTTGCTCCCAAAGTGTTTCAGTAATACTGAGGTTAGGAGACTATAACGGCCATTCCATAAACTTCACCTTTTCCTGCTGTAACAAATGACAGACTCACTTTCCTTCATGGTTTTGATTGTTTTTACGTTGGGACCTCCAGGAAGGTCGTCTGCCCAAATCAGTGCAAATTTTCTTCCAGTCAATGTGAGAGGATTCATTTTGCCAAGCAATTTTGTCTAAAGCCTCTTTCACAAAAAAATAAAAACCCCACAAGGATGAGCAATATGCCACACAGAAATGTGGTACACCATGCTTTAACTATAAAGTTTGCGTCTTAAGTATAAAAATAATGTCGGACAAAACCAGTGTGGCGATCCTGTTGATGGTCGAATAAGTACTTCCAATGTCAATTATTTTTGTAATTCTTCTTGTCACTGGAAATGATTCAGAGTCTTAAGTTTTGGCTTTCTGGGTCTGGCTGGTCACACAAACAACTTTGTTACATCACTTCTTCAACCTGCAAAGTCGCCTCACCCTGATACAAGACAGCTGAAACGGGACCATCACTTACCATTTTTAAAAGTTAAGGTACGTAGCAACAGCTGGTTTACTTCTGCCTCCCCTCTTCGCATTGGTCCATTGAGAAAATAAAAAGTCAAAACGACCAACAGGCGCCTTAACTCTGTCTGCAATTGTTTTTGTGACAGCGATTCAAGCCTCCTGTTGTTTGTAGCTCAAACATTCCCTAAAGATTAACTGTTGGCTTTTCTCCAAATGTGGAGCTGATGGATGTGGCCATAAAGTTAAACTGTGGTCCCGTTAAAGTTTTGAGGCCCATTTTTGTGCCATTTGGGGTCAGAAGATTGCTAAGTTTCCATGGCATGGTGATATTTTCATTCTCTCAACTCAATCCTGCCGCCCATATTTCCCTCCAGTGTTTCAGATTTCTGTGAGACACACATGTTAGCTCTTTGAATCATTTTCTTGTGGATGAGATGTCTTGTTAGTCCATCTGACTCTTCCTTATTGTCAGCTGCACCCCTCACTTCCCACTACTGAATTAAGAGTTTAAATACTACTGATTGGCATTTTCAGTTGCTTGGATGTTTTTCTATCCAAAGGTTAACTACCTTTCTAAATGGCTTTAGCCTTTCCAAATGAATCAGAGTCTAGCAACATCTGTGGAGCAGTGGACGGAAAAGAAAAACACAGTGATCTGTCAGACAACTAGAGCCTATCGACTTCTCATATGTCCACACTTATTACAAGTAAACAGATCCCAGGAGAAATCTTAAATTAAGATTGCTACAAGGTCTACACTTTCAGGCTAAGTAGAATTTTAATTAGGGTCATTTTGGTAGTTTTGATTTAAAACGAGAAAACATGATTGATGACAAAATGAGTTTAACTAACTGCTAATCAGTATGAAACCAGAGGGGGGGGACAAAGGAAATATGCAGAGGTATGTAAACTTATGAGCAGAAGTACATACATTTGAGGGTCACCAACAAGTAGGACTTACAATGATAAGCAGGATGAAGTAGATGAAGTTGTAGAAGGAGTGTGCATCCATCACAAAGTACATGATGTCCACCCAGCCCTCCAGAGTGATCACCTACAAAAAAGGGAACAGGAGCAGCGAAGACAACAATGGCAGAAAGGTAAGGTCATTTTATTAATAAAGCACATTTTCAGCAACAAGGTAATTCAAAGTACTTTGAATAGAAAATCTAAGTAGAGAATTAAAAAAGGCCACATTTTCTGTTTTTTTTATTGTCTCTCCCGCCCCCCCAAGTGTTAACCTTTAGTTTATTCTCTCTGTCACAAATCCAGACTTTTGCTACAATCTTCAATCTGGCTTTTGTCCTCTTAAATAACCTCCTGGTACCAAACTAAACCAGATGAACATACCAACAAAAGACCTTTCAGGTAATGCAAGGACAACAAACAAGTGTAGAGTTTCCCCTGGTGTGACAAAGTCCTATTCCTCTGATGCATTGACCACTGAGCCATTTAGGCTTTGTATTAGAGATCCGCCGAACCAACTGTTGAGATTCCCATTGCCAAAAATGTTTCGAAGCCCGGTTATTCACTTATCATTCTCAGGTCTCGTCAGCTCCCCTACCTGAAAGATGGCTATCCACGCATAGCAGATGTTGTCGAAGTTGATGGCCCCCTTGAAGGGGTTGATGAGGCCGGCGGAGCAGTTGGTGTAGTACTGGTTCCAGTTGACGCAGGTGGTGTTGTCTGTGCTGTTGTAGGAGTCAATGTCCAGACTGCACTGCTGGCCCGCTTCGTCGTACAGCTTGGGGATGGAGCCGCAGTCCCTCATGCCGTTGTCTCGGGGCATGGAGCAGATGAAGGGGTTCTCATCGTCGTTCTCCGTGTGGTAGTACTTGCCGAGCTCCACGGACAGAGGGCTTTGCGGAAGGCAGAAGGGAGACGAGTGGCACAGGTTACTGACAAGTATGCCTTGACATAAAAGACAGAGGAAAGCATTTGATTGTTGTTCACTGTCTGTTTATTTTGTGGCTCTGCAACCAAAAACAATGTTAAGTTGAAGAGTTTTCAAGGCGTACGAAGAGAATTCAAGTTGCCACGTCTGACTGAGAATCTACATCAATGTGGAAAGAGATGGCCATGCTTTTGAGTTACAGAACCTTTCAATAAATTTACAGTAAGTATTATTGAAAAGTCCATTTATTTCCAAGAACTTTATCGCTAAGTGAAACACATTATATAGATTACTTTACTCACAGATGGATGCTTGAAAGCCTTAATTTCTGTAATTATGATGATTTTTCCACTAGCAGGTAATGAAAACATGACATTTAGAATAAGAGTATTACATCACACCATAAAAAAAGAGTTGTGATTTGAGTTTTTCTGTGCGTTTGTTTTAAGTTTCTGTGTTTTCTGAGTCTCCGTGTTGTCTCGTCTTCCCCTTGATTGTTCCCAGGTGTGCCTCATTCCCTGATTACCGTCTGTGTATTTAATGTCACCTGTGTTTCTACATCTTCGTCAGGTGCTAGTCGAATCAGTCTTATCTTGTCGATGCTGTCCTACTGTCCATTCGTTGCCAGTTGCTTTCAGCAATGAGCTAAGGCAGTGTCTGCTGTGGCTCAACACTTTGGATTGTCGCCTGGTTTTTTGGATTTGTTTTCTTCATTAAACCATCATCATTTACTTCAGCCTGGGTCATCTGCGTCTTCCTCGCCACCAACTGCCGCAACTCATGACAAAAACATGAGTTTTTCATACTATTTAACAATATTTAATGCAGAAATGGGTTTAATTAAAGTGTTTATCAAATACGACTGTATATTATTTAGGACCATCCAAGTTGAAGATGAAGAACATGCCAAACTCAGACATTTGTTCGACTATTATTCAGTCTTTTTTTCCCCCCCACTTTCAATTTTTTGCTTTCTGAGGGTGGAGACGCAATATTTAAAAATAATAATAAATGCGTCAGAGTGGTGCAAGGAGTTGCAGAATGGGATTTTGGGGTGTAAAATCACCAGGAAGCTATGTCCATATATGGATAATTGAAACCTGGGCTGGACCATTTTCATTGCAGATTCAACAAAGATTGTGATTTTTATTAATGAAAAAACTAAAGGTACTTCAAAGGTCATCACCCATTATGGACATCATGGCGAGTCTCAGATGTCAAGCATCAACTGGCACCATTAAAAGGAAATGTCTCCTATAGGAAAACAACAGGAAATATGACTCAAAGTCTAATGATGAGTCAAATGTGACTCCTAGATTTGGCTACTGCGGTAAAAGACGCTATAGGACAGAGGTGGGCAATCCTGGTCCTCGAGGGCCAATGTCCTGCAACTCTTAGATGTCTCCCTGGCCCAACACACTTGAATCCCATAGCTGAATTACCTCTTAAGTGCAGTCAAGTTCTGCTAATGACCTCATTATTTGACTCAGGTGTGTTGAAGTAGAGACACATCTAAAAGTTGCAGGAGACCATCCCTTGAGGCATGGCGTTGCCCACCCCTGCTATAGGAGCTGTAGTCAAACTATGTGTCTTCTTTGTTTTTAAAGCCAAACGGTTACCAGAGAGACAGACACTGTTTCAAGACAAGAATGGACAACCTATCCAGCTGGTTAAAAGAGCGATTCAGTTGGATGTGATCAGCATAGATATGATAGGAAATATCAGAAAAGGACTGAATACCGCCAGCAAGGGTAATAATGTAAAAGGATAATAACAGTGGGCCCAGAACTGACACCTGTAGAACCCCACAAGTAATTACATTCTTTCAGTTTTCTGACAGGTACTGTTAATATACTTGCTTTTAAAATCTTCGAAGCAAAGTGAGTCACTCGGAAATAAAGTCAAAAACGTAGCTCCAACGCACTGCAGCTAGTGATAGTAACCATGGCAGTGCTGTTAAAAGATTGCTTATTATTATTTTCCGTGGCAGTCGTATGTTTCTGTGCAGGTTTTAAGCGGGACACGCTTCCAACCTGCAAATGTCTTAACTGCATTTTTCTGTTACCGATTAGCACATCTAAAACAAAGCCACGTAAAACATTATTAGTTTTAGATTATGTCAGGCCGTCGGGGCCAAATACCTGCAGGGACCCTTATGTCTTTTGAGGGGGTTTGGATCCGAACACACACTCGCCTGCCATAGCACCTCTTGGCATATCTGCTACATAGCACTCCTCCATCTGGAAGAGAGGGAACGTGTCTGGCGTTTGTGTTATATCTGGCTCATCTGTCAGCACACCTTCATTTGGCAGCTTCTATTAATTGCAAAACACAGTCGCACTTTTTTTTTGTGGGGAGGGGAGATCAGACCAATCTGTTTTCCACTTCAGGATCACTTCTCACTCTCTTTCTTAAAAGCTGCTTCACACGTCGAGAAGATCTGCCAGAGCCACTGACGCGGCTGATGAGCCCTGTGTCCGTTCATCACGGCCCGACGCGCAGGGAGGGATGAGGCTCTCTAACGGCGATCTGAAATGCTCCTAATCAGCGTGAAAAAGGAGGTTGTGAATGTGTCAGGTGTTTGCTGAAAAGCTTTGGCGACGTGACGGAGCGCTACGAAGCGAAGCGTGAAAGCCGCCTGTAAAGCAGACCCGTTAGTAAAGTCTGGCGCCATTTATGAGGCGCAGGCCTTCCAGGGAACACTAGCTGGTCACAAGAACCGACAGTGACGACAGAAATGATGTCTGCACACCGAAGGTATAATGCATGAACTTAAATTAAAGATGTGAGGTGTCATAAATCCCATAGAGAGTAATGATCCCTAGCTGACTCAGGCAACATGAATAAGTTATGGGTACCAATGTTCCCAAATACAGGAGCACAGACGATCCAGGGCCTTTTTTATTATTCCAGAACCTGTCTCAGTCCTCCATTCATCACGGCAATGATGCGTCAGAGTTGCAAGCCTCGCTGACGGTGGTGCGTGACCCAGTTTGAAAGAAGGATGAAGTTACTTTGACGTCCCGCAGACTTACTTCCAACTGGCGATTTCAATGGCGCTCTTGTGATGAAGCAACAAGTCAGAGGCTCTGCAAAAGTTGTCCCTTTGAACTTTTTCACATTGCGCAACAGATTTCCATTTATATTATTTGCGGGGAGAAAGCAGAAATGTTGAAGAATGTTTTGGTCTACATGCAAAAAGTGCCCCGAAAACATGGTGGTGGCTGCTTCAGTCTGTAATGGTTTCCAATGTCTTACTGCTCTCAGTGCTTACTAGTGTTTCCAATGGGTTCTATTATTTCCAACACACTTTCCAATGGTGTTTACTGTAATTTACAGAGCATAAGGTGCTACGTTTTTCACATGCTCTGGACACTGTGACTTTAACAATGGCGCGGCTAATATTTGGATGATTACGGACCGCTTCGTGGAGATGAGGAGGACAGAACAAGCTTGAGGGCAAATTTGACCCGAGACAAAACCGACGTTAAGAGCGACACAACAAAAGAGAAACCGGGAAAGTGTGTGACGAAGTCATTCTGAGGATGTTCAGTTCCTACATGACTTTTCTTTTTTTTTTTTTTTAAGCAGGCACTGTACGTACCGTATTTTCCGCACTATAAGGTGCACCACATTATAAGGCGCACCTTCAATGAATGGCCTATTTAAAAACTTTTTTCATATATAAGGCGCACCGCATTATAAGGCGCATAGAATAGCCGCTACAGTAGAGGCTGATGTTACGTTAAACATCCATTAGATGGAGCTGCACTAAAGGGAATGTCAACAAAACAGTCAGATAGGTCAGTCAAACTTTATTAATAGATTACAAACCAGCGTTCTGACAATTCTCTCGCTGCTGCTCTATTCCCGTGTTCTACTGTGTGACTGATCGCCTTGAGTTTAAACTCTGCGTCGTAAGCGTGTCTCTTAATAGGAGCCATTTTGGGGTCTTTACACAGACACACAAATGGAAATGAGACGGTACGCTTCGTGCAGTCATATATCCCAGCATGCACCATGCGCTTCTTCTTCTACGGGGAAAATTAAGTCGGCGGCTACTTACCGTAGTTGCGAGACCTATTGTGGCTCAATATTGGTCCACATATAAGGAGCACCGGATTATAAGGCGCACTGTCGGCTTTTGAGAAAATTGAAGGTTTTTAGGTGCGCCTTATAATGCGGAAGATACAGTAATGATATTTGAGTGTATTTCATTAAAAGTAAAAGGAAAAAAAACCCTCTTTGTAGACATCCCCTGTAACAACATGGACACCTATGAATGTGCTCTTTTTAAGATTAATGTGTGCGGCTTAAATTCTGAGGCTCTCATACTCCGGATATTATGGTTGATGTCTGCAGTTGTTTCCTCATCTCTTCATTGGCTCCAGGGGTTTCTAGTGTTTTAACTGCTTGCTAACCAAGCCAAAATTATTCACACTCTTGGCACATTCAGAGTTAATTTTAATTTTATTCAACCAAGAAAATATTTTATACCTTTCATTTTCAAAACCAATGAATTTATTTATTTTTTTGGCATCACAGTAATCAAACTATTTTTCTATTTGCAGAAAAGATTTTTACTTATTTTCACTGGTATTTTGATGACTTACCATTGATTTTTTCTATTGTTTCTCTTTTTTTTTTGTTGTCTGCACTAAATGACACAAATACACACACACACACACAAAGCGGAACTCACAAGGAGAAGTTGTCTTTGACGAAGCAGCGGTTTCTGAGCAGGCCGGCCCACAGCTGGACGCCAACGATCCCGAAGATGAAGAAGACAAAGAAGCAGAGCAGCAGCACATTACCCAGCATGGGCAGCGTGTCCAGCAGCAGGGTCACCAGTATGCGCATACCTGAAGAGGAGAGGCAAGGACACGGTCAAATACAAGTACAGTACAATGACCACGCAACATTTACCGTGTGAGACGCTACTCTGATGTTGAGCATAATTTGATCAGTTGGCCAATGAAGGATGGCAAGTAATGGAAATTTAGAGTTCTGCGTGAAACTCACCTGAGCAGCCATTTGCAAATATAAAAAATAGAGAGTGGAACTTGACTGCATGCTAGTGAGGCTGTGTAGCCACACAATTCAAGTGTACAGGACAAGGGATAAATGTTGCAGGACTCTGACTCTTGAAAACTGGGGTTTGAGACCACTGTCCAAAAGTATCACAGCTGTAGGAAGTGAATGCTAGAGAGGAATTTACCAGAGGCAGCACACTGTTCTACACCACTGATAAATGTTTTCAATCAGAAATCTGCTTGCTGTGAAGTGAAACTGCTAATCATGAATGTGCTGCTGAGTGACAGTCCAACTTAATGGAAATCTCTCATTTTTACTGTGTTGTTTTGCTTGGTAACAGCTGTCCAGTATGGGCAACCAATGAGAGTCAAGTCATGTTGACATCGTAGTGTAGAGCTGTGTATCGTCTGTGCAGTTATGGTAACTAATCTTATTTATTGTTATAACCTGAGCCAGTTGGAGAATGTAGATATTAAATAAGATGGGTCCAAGATGAACCTTGGGGTACCCCTTATGTGATTTCTGTCTCCTCTCATGAGAAGTTACCTATTGACACAAAGAAGTCCTTGCCCTTCAGGCACGGTAGAGTTTAGATCCAGCCCAAAAAGATCAACCCGGACCGAGCCCATAGGCATTATGCTCGAGCCCAATCCGACCCAACATATTACATTTTATTAACAATTTTACTGCTTTTGTTTTCAGGCTAACATAATAACAACCAGTGTAACTTCTTCTGCTGTTTGTAGTTTTTGTTTAACATCTTCCAGCGCCATCTTGTCCCTTGTCGTAAACACAAAATGCAACTAGATGGGTGAGTTGAGTGCAAATCAGCTGGGATGATTGATTGATAGGATCTTATCTTCGACGGAGGGGTGTGCGCATACTGTGCGCTGCACTTGTTACAATATGATTAACTGCTACAACCTACTCACTTTCTTTAATTGCTCAACATCTTAAACTATAATAAGACTATAATAAGTAGATCAACCCAACTTTCGCATCCTCCTTTTCTCTAATTTTTAAGTACTTCAGGCTCATTAAACGTGCCACACAAGCCAGGAAATGACCCAAACCCGACCATCGCTCTACACAACACCATGAAGCTCAGAGATTTGTTAGCTCTGCACGAAATGGTCTGGAGCTCTCACGATTTAAAGCGACAAGCACGGATCTGCTTCTTCACTGCTTGTACATGACATCCCAGAATCCATCTGCTCTGGACGGTGTTCCTTCAAGTTTCTGACAACACGAACTCACACTTCCTACCCGCCTACGACGTCCCTCTGCTACCTTTGCCAGTGTCCCTGCTACGCGCAGATACTGCTATCTGTCTATCCATCTTGGCTAAACTTGTCCAATTTTCTCTTTTCATGCCGGCGCTTAATCTCTCGTCGCCTCCCTCCCTCCCCTGTCGCTGTCTGTCGTTCTCTCCCGTCTCCCACTTCGCCGGCTCAGTGAGTCAGGCGTCAATAATGAGGATCATTTTTCTGATCTGGGGTTTTCTGGGTAATTGGAGAGGCCAGGTCATTCCCCCACCAGAGTGCCAACAGATCTCGTCTCCTGAGCTGACAGCGACCCGCGAGAAGGACGGCGAGTCGATGCAGCAGAGAAGGAGAGAAACCAAGGAAGACCATAAGAGTTTTCTGATCTTTTGCTTGGACTATTGGGAGAAAAGAAAGCCAAGCAAGGGTTCGATAAAAGGTGTTTTGCTTTACTATTAGTCTGATCTCTCCGAAAACATTAAAGATTTCCCATAAACACACACAAACTCGATCCATATTCCAACACTTTTTTCCTCCAGGCAGTGGCAGACCACACCATGTGAGATTCCAGGTGTTTTTCTGTCACTTTTAATTTTAAATGCCTGAACAAACTGCACAGGAAAACTTTGCTTCTTTCCGCTGTAAGACCGGGGGAAGATAAACAAGGACGAGTTTGCAGACTTTTCACAGATCTGGAGAACAAATGAGGCAGTGACGGAAGACGAAGAGTAGATGAAGGAAGGACAGGAGCAAAAACAGAGTAAAGAAAGTACAGCTGAAGGACAGGAGGATAAGCGATGGCATGAATCTTAGGCGGGGGAAACGCTCACATGCTTGGATTGTGCCTTTCACGCCTTTTTTGTTCTCTCAAAGGAAAAGATCCGAGAGGCGTGAATCGCAGCTGGGATGGAGGGACGGTCAACATTGGAAAAACAACACCACCTCAGTGACTCTTGAATGCCATCCGACGGGTTTGAAGAACAACGTTTTGGAGTTCCTTCTACTCGTGTCAGACGGTGGCACATTGTTTAGCACATACTGGCTGAACCGAGTACACAATAACCCAAGAGGCTCTTTCAGCCTGCCACGGAAACCTTAATAAAAGCCGCACTGTAAAGGAGACAAGCTGATGTGATTAAAGATGAGCAAGTCAGTGTTGTGGGTCACCAGTTGCTGTTCTTCAGTTAGACACAAGTTTGATTAGACTAGTGATGCACACATCGAGTAAAATCAGCTTGAATCTGAAAAAGCAGAACCCTAAGGCCATAGTTTTTTATGTGGCCCTCTAGGTTCTAGACTAAACACTAAGTGCGCTTTAATATTATATTAATATCAATAAAATCCACCCAGCTTTTATCTGTTTACTGCCAAATTATATCAATCAGCCCCTTTGGTTTCTTGAGAATTATAGTGGAAATTTATGCAAAATCAACAAATCCCCACACTTTTTTGCACCATCAATTGGGAGATGATTGCAGATTTTTCTTAAAAATTGTCAAAAACTCTTACTTGTATTAAACAGCTGCCTCAGCCTTAATTAATGTCAGATTATAGCCCACAAGCTATGCAGCGAGTAAGGAAAAAGTCACGTTTACCGTTATAAAATCCTGGAGGGACTGAAACGATATTCAGTATTATTATTTAATTTTAAGAATTCATTGATATTTTAAAACGTTTATGAACAGGTTTTATCAATACATTCTGGCACAGCCGACCTTTCGAGAGCATTCATGATCTTGATTTGCCCCAAAACAAAAATGAGTTTGACACTGCCGTGTCAGTAAAGTGTTCAGAGAGGCAATAAGCAAAGAAAGAAAAGCGTTCTCATTCAGTTGGGTTCAAGTTAAGTGAAGAAGAAAGGCCTTTTTCACAAGTTTTTCCATCTTTAACAGCTTTAATGGCTAGCCACTCAGAGGAGGGCTTGGATTCATTTTGAAAAGTGCAGACTTCTTCCTGATCAACTGCTTGAAGAAGGTGTTTTCTAAAACTTGGAAGAAGGTTTGGGGGTTGGTTTTGAGTCCATCTTCAACTTGAAAAGATCCAATAAACTCATCTGTAATGATACCAGTCTGACTGGAATTGGAGCTCTGTGGCCGTTACTAATCCATCGCTCTGGCCCCTCAAGTGTCACTTTTCATGAAAACTCATGTCTTGTTAAGTGTTGGTCTGGGTTCAGCGCTCCTTACCATGGCCATGTCTAAGCTCTGAACATCTTGTATTTTAGGTACTCTAGAGACGGTCGCTGTTACGGATTATAACAGAACTGGACGATAATGGTTCGTGTTTGATTCTTCTCAAATCCTCAGCAGTTCTTAAGCGTCTTGATAAATATATGTTGGTCAATGTAACATTGACCAACATATTTGATGTGAGTTAATTTTAACAATGGCACTTGACAAAATGTAACGTCTGTTACTGTTTTCACATTTGTTGACAATGTTGTCATTATGATGTTATGTTTTCGTGATGTAAAGCACTTTGAACTGCTTTGTTGATGAAATGTGCTGTACAAATAATATTGATTTATTGATTGACTAAATCTCTTTTTTGCTTAAAGAAAAGCAGCTGCATCATAATTGTGCACACCTTGACATAACGTGTTGACCTCCGCAGGCCACACTCTTCCTCATTACACAGATACGCATCACCTGCTACGCTCAAACCCATTAACCATCCAGGTCTATCCAGCTTGGAGTCAGAAAATACGCCTAAAAATGATCAAATTGTGCAAACTGTGTAAAACATAACCTTCTGCCGACCTCTGGCAGACTTGATTTTGGGGTTTATGACAAGTCCAAGCCACTGCCTCCTCCAGAGCAAGCGGCCTTCTAGCACAGCATGCCGATCTGGGAAGATGCCACTAAGCCCCATCCGAGTTCATGACAGGAGCCGGGATTAACGTCCGTACGCTGAATGGCTTCATGGGAGAGAGAGAGAGGAAGCTGCGCCACATGGATGGAATAATTCACTGACAGCCCCTCAGAAGACGAGCAAAGGCCACATTTAGGTTTAAATATGACAAAGTGAACATTCTGTAGATTTCTTCTTCATCAAAAATCTCCCTTTTTGTCTGGCAAATATTTTATTATAACTTGAAGAAGCTTCACCTTCTGCTGCTAGTGTTCGGATCATGTTTTTCCTCCCAATCGTTTTCATTTAGTTGTTGGCAACGGCTTCGATTTAAAGCATGAATTCTTCGATAAAGATGAGAAATCTTGCAATAATGTAGTTAAGTAATGTTATTGAAGCATCTGTGAAAAAGACAGAGACTCTAAAACTCTGAGCTAGGTCAGTTGAATGTCACGTAAAGAAGTTGAGAACGAGGCCTGTCACAGTAATAAATTTTGCTGGGCAATACATTGTCCCAGAACTTATGATAAACAATAATATTGTCATCTTGAGACCATTTTCTATCAATATAATAGCAATAATGGCATAACAATGCAAGAACACATTCTCAAGGATCAATAACCTTTAAATTCTAATGAACATTTAAACACTGGAACTGGAAGACATTTTAACTCAAATAAAATGAGTTATGAAGTCTCTGTAAAAAAGAATTGTCTTTCAAAAAAGGCACTTGTTGGGGCGTGCTGTGGTGGCGCAGGGGTTTAGCACGCCCCACGCTTGGAGGCCCTAGTCCTCGTCGCGGGCTCGAGTCCCGGTCCCAGCTGCCCCCCCCCCCCCCCCGCCAGCCCACCGTCGCGGAAAATGCGAGCCACTAGCGCCGCAAAAAAACTCTTCTGATAAAAAAATAAATAAAAAAAAAAAAGGCACTTGTTGAGACCAAAGCACCAGACTGAAGACTTTTCTCATCCAGTTTTTTGGTGAAAAGAGAATATCGATACATCAAGCAAATGAAAATTATTGGGTTTCTTTTAATTTATCATGCGATTAATAGATTTATTGTTTATTGTGACAAGACAAGAATCCTTTCAGTGACGTTCAAACCAGGATTATTCTCCTTCCTCCACGTTGAGGTCACATCCTGCACTTGATCTACGTCAGAAAAACTATCATTTATGATTCTAAATAGATAGCAGAGCTAAAGCTGCCAGGGCGGACAAGTGCGTGAACTAGTTGTGTTGGCAGAATGAGTTTTTGAAGACCGACCGGTGCGTGTGTGAGGTTGTTATAAATGAAAGCATCTGGGTCGTTTGTCATTTGTTGGACGGCTCTACACGAGACAAATTTTTCATCCCGCTACCCCATAAAGTGCGAGGAGAACCCGCGTCCGTGCGGGGTAGACGAGAGAATCGATCGGCGGCACCTGCCTGTGACCTGGATGGCGAGCTCATTCCGACCGATCGACATTTCATATTCAATAACAATCATCTCCTCCTCTGCCTGCGCGGCCTCTCCAACCCCGCTGTGGGCGGCTGCTCCGTTCCAACACGGGCTGGCAGGCGGACCGCTGTGTGTGATCTGGGAGCCATCTGTTAGCAGGCAGATTAGGTCTGCTTCCTCTGCTCTCCCATCCAGGTCCGGGGTCCGGCGCAGGTTGCTTTGTGATTTTTTAATTTTTTTTGGTCCGGTAAATTAATGAGGTTTATGAGATGCGAGCCAGCACACACCTGCGTCCTCCTCAGATTTTTATTTATTTATTTTTATTTTTTTTTGCAGACTAAGATGCTGACGTCGTTCATGTCAGCAGCTCCAGACGGAGATGACTTTCGGAAAGGAAAGGAGATAAATCCTCGGAGTAAACAATCCTCAGGAGCCGGGGATGATGGGTAATGGGGAGCTGGTTTGGCTGTTGCTCCTTTCACACCACCACTTCCTGGTTAGGGATTGCTACACCTGACCTTACCTACCTGAAAACAGAACCCACCTTTGTTTTATTCTTTAAAAGTCCTTCTAAAAACATGTTGGCACAAAGTTTTTTCCTTTGGAATATTATTAACCTGCTCTCTTTATTTTACAAAGGAACAATTTTATCTGTTGTATCTGGATTCTTTATCTCCGCTTCACAAACTCCATGTTCCATCCACACTAAAAAGCTTTGTGATAGATTAACCAGTGAATGTATCTATATGTGTGTATTTGTGTTTCACTTTGTGTAAACTGTGTAGATGTTGTACCCGATGTATGTTGTTCTAAACCACACGTGTCAAACTCAAGGCCCGCGGGCCATATGTGGCCCGCCACGTCATTTTATGTGGCCCTCTCCCCCACCACCGTTTTACAGGCCCCTTATTGACTTAAAATAGGTTTTGAGCACGAATTGACTACAAACTACATTTCCCATAATGCCTTCCGATTGTTACGAGCCAACATTACGGCTTCTCGCCACTAGAGTGCAGCAGAGTCACCTCAAGCTGATTATTAATTTTCCCAGCGAATAAAACTGAAACATCGACAAGCTAACATCAAAAAGGCAGATTTCAATTGCAACAGAAATTGTTTACAAAAGCCAC